>JAFBJZ010000422.1:185000-475000 GCA_016785225.1 Psettodes erumei | reverse complement strand
GGCAGCGAACGCTCCGAGGAGAAGATTCCCGGCATTCCTCGCTGGTTAGGGAGAGGTACCGGCCCTCGCAGATAGGAAGTCGTCTGTCATTAGGGGGTAATCACTTCTCGAGGAGGATTGCAATGCCTGGAATGATCACTGTTGTTATCGGCAGTGAAACTTGGCGTGCACGGAGCGGATGAGTGTTTCTTTTTTTTCCCCTTCTCTTCTTTCACTCCGGTTTTCCCTGTTTTGATCAGCTTGACCGATCCGGCGTTCAAACCTTTCCTCGCCGTGCCTCGATTTTTTTTTTTTTTGATTTTTACTTCTTAGCTTCGCGGCGTCGTCCACGCTGTGCGTTCAGCCAGCTTCAGCGGTGTATAAATGCTTGTGTGCTGACTTAAAGCTGCGTGGTATTTCTTACCTCGAGGCATTTCTAATTACTAATGGCTCGTGTGTAATGATGCCTATCATGTCAGTGGTGCAGCGAGGTGGATGCGATCCATCATGCACACTCGCGTTAGCACAACAGAACGTATCCGACTGCGTTTCGCCGTCTCCCACGCCACTTATCTTTGTTTGTTTCCAGGGTTTCGGTCACGTCGTCTTTTCAAGTGGTTCGTCTGGGGTCCCCTCGGCCTGGCGGTTTTTCTCCTTCCCTCCTTCCTTCCTTCCCTCCTCCCTCCCTCCCTCCCTCCCTCCCTCCCTCCTTCCTCTCCTGCCTTCTGCCAGTTGAGCCAAGACTTCAGGTGGAATGATGCTGTTACGAAAAGAGCCCGTCAACGCTTGCCCGACATGCCAAGCCAAGTATTTGTCTTTCTGGGGTCCCCCCCCTCCCACCTCCTCCTCCTCCTCCTCCCCTACCCCTTCCTCCTCCTCTTACTCGCCTACCCCCACCCCCGGATCCTTGAGAACAGGAAGTGTATCTTGTTAAGTGATGGATGGGCCCCCTGCTCTTGCTGAGAGGAAAGAGAAAAAAAAATCCTTTTCTTTCCCTCCAGGGCAGTCAGATGAGTTTAGCAGTCTCAAAGCTGAGGGTCGGCTCTGTTTTTTGGGAGCGCCTTGGAACCCTCGAAGCCCGAGCGCCTGGAAGCCGCGGGCGCCTCTTCCTCACGATGCCTGCGGCGGGAATTAACGGGCGATAAAGTGGCGGGCGGCAGCTTTTGCGCCAGGAAACAAATGAATCGGAAATTAAAAAGGAGCATGCGCCAAAGAGTGTTTACCAGAACCCTGCACGCTCATGCAACGTGTGTTTGTTTGTCTGTGTGTGTGTGTGTGTGTGTGTGTGTGTGAGAGTGTGTGAGTTATTTAGGCAGGGGTCAGCAGGTTTGTGTTGGCACGCGGCCGCCAGATACTTCCAGAGAGAGCAACTCAGGAAGTGTCCCTGGCACGTCGTCAGCACGGTGCAGTGCGGCGCTGCCGCGACTGGCTCGACCCGCTGTGACAAACAAGCACAGCGCTGCGCCCCCCCACACACACACACACACACACACACCACCCCCCACCCCCACCCAACCCCACCCCCTCACCTCCTGCACACAAACCTGCAGCACCCGGCGACTCGTGACAACAATCTCTCACACGTGTTGTTGTACAGCTGTCCTCATCTCATCCAGCATCGAGCTCCTCCTGACTTTAATTCCATGTAATGCTGCAGCCCTCGGACCTCCGATCCATCCGTCTCCCAGCAGCACCGCCCCCCCCCCACCCCAAAATAAAACAGCCACGCTTTGGTCATGTTATTCCTCCGTGCCCCCCGCCAACCACCACAGCCAGACCCTCTCCTCAAATGAGTGGAGGAATCCAGAGACCTGAAAAACAAGAACATTTCCTCTCGTGCTGCACGGCTCTGTTGTGGTTACCTCAGGGTAGCTACTGACGTTTGTCTCCAGTTTCCATCCTCTCATATTCCATACACATACACAGGAACACAAAAACACACAACAGATAAAAGGCAGGAAAACTGTCCGCTGCCTCTGTAAGTGGGAATTGGCCATCCAGAGGGGAAGTAAAGAAAATCATAAAACATATGAAAGGTCTTAAAGTTGCATCTGGCACAGTCAGTTCCATGGTTTCTGTCATAGTAGCTTTATTACAGGGATGCCACTAACATTTTTATCATTGTGGCTGAAGTTTTCAACGTTCATTAAAGTAAACAATACCACTGAGGTCCATTTAGTGGCCGGAGCTCTCGGCCGTGGCTCAGCTGCGGTGGAACTGTACACGTTTGGTTTTATATGTGTGTTTTTTCTTCTTCTTCTTCTTCTTCTTCTCCTCGTCCACGTTGGCTTAAAAGGCGACGTTCAGAGTTGGTTCTCAACCTTGGAAAACGCGTTTCGGGTGTCGTTCATTTTTTCCTACATCTTTCAGCTAATGATTGGGTCAATAAAATGCCAAGAAAATAGTGAAAAATGTCATCGCTATCAATCAAGTTGCTATTTTCAGGAGTTGACATCATTAAATTCCTTTTGTCTGACCAACGATCTAAACGTTTATGACGGCATGAAACAGAGCAGCAAAGGATTTGCACCTATTCACCATGAGGTCTCATTAAACAGAGGGTGATCCACGTTATGGGACCGTCCCAGCTCTGTCCTGCACATCGAGCAAACGGGGGGACAAGCTGCGAACGTCCCGAGTCTGTGCGCGGCGTGTAAAGACATAAAGAGGCTTTCGGGCTGGGCGGACGCGTTGTGCATGTGGAGTAGCGGGACCGGCGGCGCGGCGACCGTGTAAACAACAGTTCAAAGGCTGCGGCTGCGCTCCCTCCAACCTTCACTGATCGCTCCTGACGCGACCTCCCGCCCGGCTCGCGTCTGCGTGTGTCTCCCGCCTCGTCTCCGCTGGCTGGAGGTTTGAGCCCCGCCGCGGCCCGTCTGGCCCGGAGCCAGGGGAACCGCGGTCTTCTCCGACCGGGCCGTGCCGAACGACGGGGTGACGCTTCCTTCCAGGCCAATTCGCAGCGAGTAAAAATGCGTTTTTCAAATCCCGCTGCTGTTCAGCTTTGCTGGCCGGTCAAACGGGCGCGCAACCCAAAGCAAACAGCAGTGCGGCACACCCCGGCCTGTCACGGCCCGGCCGGGCGGGGGAGGCGAGCGGAGACGGGACGTATTGGTCCGTCTGTCTGCTCGTCTGCGTTGGAGAGGCGCCTGCCACTTAATGACGTCTGACAAGCGAGACGGCGGCAGCTTTGGGTGCTCGGGGACTGTTGTGGGGTCACGGAGACGTGATCTGCAGGAAGCCGAGTGTCGATCAGATAACGTCAGCGTCGTCTCCACGCAAAAAAACCAAATTTCACAGTTTGCCTCTTCGGGTGATGGCGTACACCGAGCGGTGAGGAGGTCAAAGGTCAGAGCCACAGGCGTCCTGGCAGTGTTTTTGCCAAAGTGAGTGTGTGCTGGAGATGATTTGAAACCGCTTGTTGCATTTTGCATGTGTGACCCACAGTGGAGCTGGAACCTGACGGACCGTCTGTGAAATGCGACGGCGAATCACACGCCGGCTTGTCTCCTCTCGTCTCCGCAGTCTCTGATGCGTCCGGGTCGCCTCGACCGGATCGTCTACGTGCCTCTTCCAGACGCTCCGACCCGACGGGAAATATTTTCCCTCCAGTTCCGCAACGTGCCCGTCGCCCAAGACGTGTCTCTGGACGAGCTGGTGACTCGGACCGAGAAATACTCTGGAGCGGAGGTGAGTCTGATCGTTTATGAAGCTGGACCCGAGGTGCGTGTCACAGAACCGCAGCAGAAGTGGGTCAAATCCTGAGGAGAATAAATATTAAACATTCAAGTTTCACTCCCGAGGTTCTTCAGATGTTTTTTAAACTACAATCTGTGTTTTTTTTTTAAAAGAAATGCATCATATTTACTCTGCTGCTTTTATTTTGCAAAGTTTTGAGGTGTGATCTGCTCATCGGGCAGATTTGGGGGTTTATGATGCCGTCAACTTTTCGGACTTGTGCTTTGTGCTGTGAAAGAGGCCTGTGTAGACCGAGGATTCAAACTGGCAACCCTGCACTCACTGGCCTACGTCCCACACACACACACACACACACACACACACACACACACACAGAAGCAGCGACTGCAGGGAGATGTTACCCTGCTTTTCCATGAGGGCTGTGCAGTGTCTGCACTGTGTCACGGAGCGTCCTCGTGATCTCACAACAGCAGCCTGGGAGTAATCGCACAAACACTTCTTTGTGTGACAGATTCGTCTCTCTGCCCCCCCCCGACCCCGACTGTCCCCCGGGACACAAATAACTCAAAATTACAAGTAATAGTGCGCAGCTTTGAAAAGAGCACGCCACCTTTGGTCCAGATCATCTCGTGAATCCACTTTGTGAGTTTGTCAGGGATGAGTCTGGTATTTGCTGCGTGGTGGTGCAGACTGGAGGGGTTGAGGGTTTTCTGTACCCGGTTCTGCCCCCCCCCCGACAGAAAACCCCGACTGTGTAGTTAGACGTGGAGGGACGTGATAGAAATGTCACGACGGGCTCCGACAAACAGCCGTTTTCAAACAGTTTAGAGGCGAACGTGCCTTGGCAGGCTATGAAAACACAAGTTTCATTGTTGTCGTCCCACTCCTGCTTTTTTGTGCGACATGTGCGCACGCACCAGTCCGTGATGTGTTTGTCCCTGTCCCCGTCCCAAGTCCCAGTTGCGCAGGAGCCAAGTTGTTTTCCATCTCCTGTGCAGAAACCTCCTCAAAGGACCTGAATACCTACTTAACGTACCTCCCACTATAAGCAGTGGCTTCTCAGATGAAACCACTATTATCCACCAGAGCTGGAACAACACTGCTGCTTTCCACATCACACATTTCTTTGATTCTTCTTTTTTTTTTTCGTCCACCGCCGTCCTTACGGGTCCAAAAATTTGGGGATTTTGTGGGTCGGGGAGATCCGAAACAGACTCGCACGGGACCTGCCTGAACCCGGGCTCGCATTAATGAGGTTTTAAAGGAAGGAGACCCGATCTGGACGCAGGAGAGTCAGACCCAGGACCAGCTGTGACGGGCAGCAGAAGTATGGGACCCCCACCCAACCCGATTAGACTGAACCCGGCCCAGCTCGGGTCAGGAGTTGGGTCGTATTTGTCCATGTCTTTAAAATTTTGTTGATTCATAGATTTATTTATTATTTTCTATCACTATTAATTGATTAACTTTGATTTTTTTTTTTTTTGACCAGAGGAAACAAGGGAGTTGATGACATCACTCGCCTCTGTGCAGACTTGACAATTAATTTGTCTGTGTATTTGTTAGTTTCAGCCACAGACTGTTTATGTTGCCAGGGAGGTGCTACTGTCAAACTGATCGGACCACACACACACACACACACACACACACAAACACACACAAACAGGGTCCTGAAGCAGATTAATGTCATTTAACATAGTTAAACTTTTAGCAGTGTGTGATCTTTTCTCTTCTTCTTCTTCTGTGTGCGTTTAACATGCACGCAGACGTGCACGTCCGCCTCCCCAAGCCTCTTATCAGTCGTCAGATCAAGTCTGATCAGGACGGCGAGGCGTCGAGGTGTTCCCGTCTTCTCTCCTGACGCCATTATCCTGTGGAGGCCGGGTTGAGGTTACCTATAGGGCCCCCGCCGTGCGCGCTCTCTGCTCGACTCAGCCCCCACCCAAAAAAAAAAAAGGGAGCCTAAAGCAGCAGGCGTACACCTGGAGCAGGTATGTGGAGAGAAACCAATCCCCCCGCTATCAGGTGTTGTGTTTGACATCGGGGTTTCTGGCGTGGTGTCTCATCTGTGGAATGGAGGGCTGCAGTCACTTGCCACAGAGTTCTTGAAACCCCACAAAAATTCAAAGACATGCCACAGTCTTGCTGATAAGAGTTCAGAGGTGGGATGGGAAAAAAAAAGAGCCGGGTATCACCTGTGGACGTATTATATTTTGACGTGCCGACGTTATAGATCACATCAGATTAGCTGAAACTTTAAACTCCCCCGATCGGCGAGGGGAAGTTTGAGAGAAAGCAGCGCTGAAGTTAATGCCGTGGTTACCAGAAAAGAGCCACGAGGGACAAATGCAGCAAATCAACAAGTAAATAAACACGCCACGGAATGTGAGCGCTGATTGGTCACATCCTGACCGGCTGCTCTGTTTGGACTCGCTCTTCAGACGCGATGATTTTAAGCTGAAAGGCTCGTCTTTTTTTAAACACGTGCACCTTATCCCTGCACAGATCCAAAGAGCGTTTGTGTTTACTGCGGCAGGAAGACACCGATCACCTCAGTTTACAGTGAAGCAGATGCTGTTGTTGACCACTTGTTTTCCTGTAATAGACAGTGAAATCAGCTCGAGACGATCTGCGGCTCAGTTCCTCCAGAGGGAGGCTGTGCAAATAAAGGTTTTTTGTTTTTCAAAAACCCATTAAAATGCCTTTATTGTTGACCATGGCCACAGTCATATTAAACCTTTAAACAAACTGAGAGCATGTTTGACACAGAAACTAACTGGGAGATTTGGTGATAGAAGAGTGCGGCAGGAAAACAATGATCTCTCTCCCTAACCCTCTCGGACAGGCAGTATATTTTTACATTCTTTCCTTTGGCAGACTTCAGGACTTACGTAACTGGGAGGAATGAGTGGCAGCGCCTTTGTGGTGGACATTGACAGTAGCTGAACCATTTCACTTCACTTAGCATGCTAACCGCTAACGCAGTGGCCGACGGGCATCGTGACAGGTTCGCGGCCGCCTCCGGCTCACGTCGCCCTCAAAGCGTCAGCGAACTTAGCTGTTCTGATCCCGCTCGAATCCCCGTGGAAGGTTTGAACCCATCTGATGATGTGTTGAGAAGCTGGGGCTGCACTTCAGAGGAGACTGACGACCTGCGGCTGTGTCGCGTGGC
The DNA here is from genome assembly GCA_016785225.1 of Psettodes erumei. Classification (NCBI taxonomy): domain Eukaryota; kingdom Metazoa; phylum Chordata; class Actinopteri; order Pleuronectiformes; family Psettodidae; genus Psettodes; species Psettodes erumei. Next base: position 468,150 of record JAFBJZ010000422.1, on the reverse strand, counting down.
GTTGTTGACAAGCTGCACGTGCACGCACTGGGTGCTGCAGGATGGGAACCATGAAGCCACACTGCTTCTCTTTGTTTGCATGCCTGTCGCTTTCCCACCGCTTCACATTTATTCTGGTGGTGCAGGGATCAAACCCGTCCCCTGGTCACTCGCTTCACGCCGCCTCTGCTGTGACCGCTTCCTTTTATAGTTTTTCGACAGAGGGGTTGATTACTCGGATGTCGAGGCGTCGCACGAATGGGCGCGCTGAGCACGCTCCAGTCCTCGGTCTTGGCAGTCTCGACTACCTGAAGCTTTTGACTTTAATTACATTCCTGGTATTTCAAACTTGTTTGGGAGGAGAGGGAGGAAGGATCGAGGAGGAGGAGCGGGGGGAGGAGGAGGAGGAGGAGGAGGAGGAGAAGGTGGGGGGTCACGCAGGAGGACGCAGTTGTTGTCAGCTCGGAGCCAGGAGCTTGTTAAAATCACCTGTCTTCCTATCTGCCCGGAGTGACATCTGGTTTCACAACCCTCACCTTCCCACTAAACCCTTCACTGACACCGCACACACACGCACGCACACACACACACACACACACACACACACACACACACACACACACTCAGCCCAGAAAATCGCTGCCGGCTCTCGCTCCTCACCTCTGCCATCACTCCTCCAAACAGAAGCAACATTTGATACTGTAATCGCAGTGTTGTCACGAAGGAGAAGAAGAAGAAGAAGAAGAAGAAGAAGAAGAAGGGCTTAACTTGCACCTGAAGGAAGGTGTGATGCTGCTCCGCCCCCCACCTCCACCTCCACCCCCCCGTCCTTTTTTTCTCCTCTATTTATGATCAAGCCCTGACAGGAAAAGAACTGCAGGATTTATTGCAGCCTGTCACAAGCACCGAGTCAGTTCCAGTTTGTAGCCTCGCTGAGAAGCTGAAGCCCTCTCAGGTTTCCATAAACACTTTTTTTATTTATTATTTTAGATATCGAGAGATTTTATTCTGACCTCAGGGTTCTTGGTTTTTTTCTTAAAGTCAATCTGTTAGTGTATATTTAAAAAAATATGAGGACATAGTACAGATTTAATCAACAAAATATTACCAGTGTGTACTCGCACATGTAGAAATTCTTGGCTGCATGAAATATAAAAGGACGTAGATTAAACTAAATGAATTATGAAACAAAGGGCCTGTGAAAAAAAACCCAAGTTGTTGTAAGTCTTGCAAAAGAATAATGAAGTAAAGCAAAACTGATCCGGTGAGGTGACTGGGCTCCTGGAGAGGGATCCAGGTTCCCAGTTCATTTTGTCAGAGAGTTAGAGTGAGAACGTGGACGTGATGGTGTGATATTTTCATAAAAAATAAATGTTTACGCTGCTGCTCTCCTGTTTAGCTGCTCTTTGATCGTATTCGCAGACAGGACGCGCGTTTCCTGCTGCGCGGTGCGTAAACAGGAAAGAAACCGAGCGATGACAGTCGCCGAGCGCACGGCTCGATCCTCGTTAACGTCGGGTTCTGCCGACCTCCCCGTGGCGTTTGATTGACGGCTGACCTCCAGGAAGCGCGGCGCAAAAACACCGCGGCGAAGAGCACTTAGCAGATCTCGACAAGCTGTTGACAAAAGAGGAAAAAAAAGTCAGGCGTCCTCTGCAGGGACAGGAAACTGACTGAAGTGGAAGTCGCTGTTTTAAGACGCAGATCACGTCCAGGTGACGGACAGCGCCCCCCCCCACCATCCATCTCAGATGAAGAGGAGGAGGAGGAGGAGGAGGAGGTGTGCATGGAGGGAGGGGGGTGTTTTAATAAAACCTGCAGCGTTGGTCTTTGTCTGCAGTCTCAGGTGCCTTTGACTGACCGCGACCTCCACCGCGGCGGGTCCTTTCCCTCCAACACGAGCCCAGGTGTGCGAGACGCTTGGCTGACGGCCATTCAGACTCACCGGCGCAACTGTTTTCTTTGCCCTGTTGTTTTCTCGCACACGGGCAGCAGCAAGTCTGCGCCGCTGCAGGACGTACAGATGACGGGCGGATCAGCCATCGGTCTTGACGTCAATGCGCCGCCTGATGTTCCCTCTTTTCCTAGATTACTGAGCGAGGGCTTTGTCAGCTCCTTGTCAACACTGTCGACGTGTTGAGTTGTAACTTGATGGAGCGTCCGTGCATTTTTGCGTCGGTTAAAGGACATGAAAGTCGTCTTGCAATGATAATTAGGTTCTTTTTTTTTTTGGGTGCGAAACCCCACATTTTGAAGTGGCAGCCTGAGCAAACATGCTGGATTTGCAGAAGCTTGTTTTTCCACGATTAAAAGACGGTTTGATCGCAAATAAGGCCTTGTATAATGACACACACACACACACACACACACACACTGAGCGAAAACCGCCCTCACAGGAAGACAAATGGTTTCCTCTTAACACCTGTTGTGGTTGTGGCTGTTCCTCCTCTGGCTCTGTGTGTCGTCTCTCTGATTTATGACCTGGTATTTGTTGTTGCGAAGATTTTTATCACCAAGGACACAGGCGCGAAAAAATGCATCAACAAAACACGTTGCCGTTTGAATAATAGTGACATTACACAATGTGCGAGGCTGATGTGGCCCATCAATCCAGCACTGCAGGAGGAAGGGGGGGAAGAAGCTCTGTAATCAACATCAAATAAACATGTCAGCTTTGGTGGAATGCGTGTCTGACGAGGTCTGCAGTTGGCAGCGATTTTCCAAAATATGGTTTAACCTCTGGCCTCGTGTGCGTGTGTGTTTTATTTGTCGATGCGGCTGACCACAGACGCGGTCACGCCGCCGCTCAGAAAAACACGCTCGACAAGGAAAACACGGTCCACGGCTCAACAAAGGCCGCGAGGAAAAAGCCTTTCGCACCTCCGTGACTGCGAAACACCTCGCCTCGCTTCCTCCCCACCGAGCCTCTCGTGTCCCGCCATTGTGAATGTGTTGATCTTAGTCGACACGGCGGGTTAAATAAAGGTTAAAATAGACCCCCCCCCCCTGCCGCCGACGCTGCAGCCAGTGAGCTGGAGTGACTTGCGAAAAAGGCCCGTCGGGAAAACGGCTCTGATTGGGCTGAACTTTTTATTTTTACAGCACATGTGCACGAGGCCTTTGCTGTGGTTCCTGTGCGACTACGTGTTGAGCACGAAGTTGAATTTCTCCTTGGAAATATGAGTCCTCGAGCTGCGCTGTTTCCCTTGGCCGTGCAAAACGACAGACCGAAAAAGCCAGAAAAGAAAGAACCGGAGCAAAGACGAGAAGGGTTGAAAGGCAGGAAGAGAGAGAGGAGGAGACGCACGCTCAGTCGGTGTCATTAATTTCTTTTTTTTTTTTTTTAAAGCTGCACTCGTGCACCTGTTTACGCTGCATTTTTGACTGAAGAGGTTCTTGGGTATTGAAGTCTTGTAGTTACCAGTCGTGACCACAGAGGCCGCTGTTCGCCTTCACTTTGTTTGTAGTTCGCGTTGTAGTTCTGCTTTTCTACTTTTTTTGTTTGTGGTCTGTTTGTGGTACTTTCTTGAAAAAAGTCGTCCAAAGACAGGTCGTTATTCTATTTTTAAAAAAAAAAAATCAAACCTTTAAAAAAAAAACAACAAATTGAAAGTGAACCGTAGCAGTTGAAAATCAGAAACGTTCATGTGTGTTGCGCGATTCTGTCGCTGGTGCTCGTTTTGCTGGTTTCTATGTGAACGCTGGTCGAGTGTGTGTGTGTGTGTGTGTGTGTGTGTGTGTGTGTGTGTGTTATGAGAGACGCAGGAAGCAGGAAAGAGCACATTTCAGTGGAGCACATCACACAGGTGGCGTTTTACCTACCTTGACATTACACACACACACACACACACACACACACACACACACACATATACTGAGTCTCCAGGTCACTTCAGTGTGGGTGTGTTTGGTAAATATGCCATCTCTGCCTTCCCCAGTCCGGGGAGAATGTGCAGCTTTCATTCGTCTGATTAAGGGGCGAGGACAAATATGCCCTTAAAGGCAAGGCCCAGCTATACTCACCTACACACACACACACACACACACACACACACACACACACAGAGACAACCCTAACACTGTGTAGCCCCAACACAGGTGCTATCCCACACCGGTCTTTCCAAAACACAAGGGGGGCATCAGGGCACGGGACGATAAGAATCGCCCGGCGTGGAAAGTTGTTGGGCGTCTTTTGTAGGAGGTTTCCATGTTGAAAAATGACTTCACTTTAAATTAGCAGTGAGTCATGCAACATCACAGCGTCCTCCATCTTTCATGACAAACATTTCCTGCGTGGCTAGAAAACATGCCTCACACTCGCAGCAGATAAGTTTGTAAATTTTATTCATGAACCCTTTGACTAACCAACTAGGAAACTGGGGTTAAATGATATTTGCATCCTGTAATTCACCTTCCTTTTATTTAAAGTGAATTTAATGCCGTTAGTTTGTATTTAAGGAAATAAAGTTAAAAGAGTGTGAGGGTAAAGTTGACGCTGCCGTATTCACATAACGATAGATATAGATGGATAATCACTGACGATGCTGAGATGAATCGATAATGAAATATTCAGGTTTTTTTTGAGACGCTGAGCGTGACGCACGCTTTCAGACGGATTCCTTTGTGCCAGGGTTTTCTTTCACGGCGGCATTTCCCGGGCGCTCGTGTGTGAAGGCCGGAGCTCACGGCGAGGGAAAACCCGCGCCATCACGCTGTCATCATCGCACTTTTGTGTGGAATCTAAATTCCTACACACTCCACTCTATTTATGATCATGCGCCATGTTTCCGTTCTCCCCCTTTCCTCCCCATGTGACTCTCCTCCCTCCGTGCTTAACCTCACATCCCTCCCTCTCCACCCCCCACCCCCCCCCGCTCGCTCTCGCCTTGTAATCTTAAATAGGTTTCACATGGAGCTGTGGTCAGGCCTTGTTTCTCTTGGCGGAGGCATGTCACTGCAGACACTTCCTCTTCGCCTCTTCGGAGGATGAAACATTTTATTTCTGGTTGAGAGTTTGGCCTGCGCGCCCCCCCGACATCGTTTGATTTATATATTATTTAATTTCCTCTCTCAAAATTGGATGCGGCTCGGCTTCTTTTTCTTTTCCAGTGAAGAGCTTAGACTGCTGCTGCTGCTGCTGGGGCTGCTGGGGCTGGTGGTGGTGGTGGTGGTGATACTGTGGTGTGGTTGGGGGCAATTTTGGGGGAGGGAAGTAATATTTTGCCATTTGCATAAGAGCACCCCTCTTACAGCCAATATCTCTGGGATTCCACGTCAGCGGTCTGTGTGTGGGACTGTGCACCGTGTCTGTACATCCATGTTGATTCTGTCATTTTGATTTATTTGGGTTTTTCCTTTCTGTGCACAGCGGAACCGAAATGATTACACAATTTATCAGTTTGCTGGATGACATAACATGGTTTTGTCACTATTTTGTTAACAATTAATGTTGTTTATTGTTTAATAGTGTCAAGATTTCCAGCTTGTTTCCCCCTTTTGCATCATAGTGAATGTAAAAAAAAGCAAAAGTCTTATTAATTAATTCTGACTTTTCACTCAAGATTTTGCTTGCAGGCCTGATTTATCATTAAATAACACAATAACTTCCATACACTGTTTAAATGCAGTGATTGGCTATAATTACACACATGTGTTTGCTGTGCACAAGACTTCCCCATGAGACTGGACATGTTTGCATGCAGCATAGGACATACACCTTATATAAGTGTGCATTTGTGGGTGTGTGTACCTGTGCATGTGTTCGTGTGGTTACACACGATTGTGTAGCTTGATTTCTTTTTTTTTTGCTGTATGTGTATTGGCCTGTCAAGCATTTCTTTGTGTGCAGGTGACGTGTGTGTGTGTGTCTGCACTGTAAAGTATGTGTGCAGGACTTGTGGACTGATGGAGGCGAGGTTTTGTGGGAGGTAAGGAGGGGGTGGGGCGGGTTTGCTCCTGTAAATGTGGCCGTTTGTGTGTGAGGGAGGGGGTGAGGCGAGGTGGGGGGGGCTGGATGTAGCCCGCCGTAGACACAAGGGCGGATTGATAGTAAACACACACTCCGGGTCCAGTGGATCTGCTGCCGGTAGCCCGGCTAACAGGCCCTTCATTAAGGCCGTCTGATACACTCACTGAGCGCCTTTGTTGGAGTAGGAAGCGAAAACTACACCAGACAGATTTGACCTGAGAACGCCGGTATGCGCTGCCAGCCGTCGCAGGCCTCTCTCTCTTTTTTTTTTTTTTCCCCCGTCACCCGCTCCACCTCTCCAGAAGGGTTTATTTTCGTCGTGCCGAACAGGTTGTCTGGTGGCACGTGCCCCTTCTCACCTTCTCCTGGGAAACACTGCAGGGAAAAATATGGAATTGCACAGTCACTCACCAACAAAGGAGCAGGAGGCTTGTGGTGCCATGTATGCACGTGTGCGTACGTTGACATGCAGCGGCGGGATGATGACTTGATGACTGGACACGAGTACGGCCGTCGGTCGACCTGTCGGTTTGAATGCGAGCTGCAATATTTACCTTCACCTCTCAGTTCTTTTTCATGACCAGGCTTGCACTTACTACTCTCACTATTTTCCATCTGAATCTTGACACTCACTCGTGACTTTTTGTTCCACTTGTGTATTTTTTTGTGCGCGCTAAAAAGTGTCAGGTGTGTTTAGGCAACCCCCTCTTTGCTACCTCCTTATTTATATTCTGTTATTCTTTGCCCGGATCTTGTTACCATACGCTGCTCCGACGGCCTAATTTCCTCTCTGGGGTCATTAAAGTCTCTTGTTGTCTTATCTTACAAGTACAACAGGACCTCACATACAGCGCTGGACGTGCTGTAGTATATCACTCTACGTACAGTATACATATATGTACGTATATACAACCAGCATGGCCAGCTGTGTGTGTGTGTGTGTGTGTGCACTGAAACTGTGCGATATAGGGTGCAGTTATGGCTACAGAGGGAAGTGCAGTGGCGCGACCAGTGGAGCATAAAGGCCGCTGTTGTATCCAGAGTTTCTCGTCGTGGCGCCCTAATTGCCGGGAGCGCGGGAGGCGAGCGAGGGCCCGCAGCCCCGAGGCGCGCACGTGCCCGTCCTCATGTCATAACCCCGTTAAACTGGCTCCATGTGATCCGAAATCCTCGTCTGTCGCAGCGCAACTGGTTTAATCATACAGCCGGGAAGCACAGAGCACATTTACACAAGGTTTTCACTTGCAGCTAATGACTTTGCTCAAGGTTGATAAATCATTTTTACCAAGGCTTCAAATCTGGGACATGCAGTCATATGGATATCACTGAAATCTGTAACAAACAGGAATCATTGTCTTTAATCTGATTAGATTATTAAATCATAGCTTCTGTTATAAAAGCGAAGTTGTTAATAAATCCTCGTTAGTTTTACCAATCAGCCTAATATACTCATAAAGTTTTGTTCATCATTTTTACTTTCTGCTGAGCTGTCAGTCAATATGGGGAGCATATATCAATACTGTAAAGGTCCAGACGGCATTCTTCTTCTGCTACTCTAAACCGTGACACTCAGCAGCCCCCCCCCCCCCGAAGGGCGACGCAGGAAGCTGATTTCATCTTGGATGAAATACTGCACCGCTGAATTCAAACTTTCCTAACGACTTTTGTTCTTTGACTCATGTTTTGACTCAGATATTTGCGATACGAGGCCAACATCTGCTGAATGGGCAGATTGGAGATCAGTTTTAGAAGCGTGTCACGAGCGTTACTGTTTAACCTGAAGCAGCTGCGATGAAGGAGCTGTGACAGCTTTTGCTTCGTCATCAACCCACCCGGTATCAGGCCGACTTTCCGGGCCACTTTGAGTCAGCAAGTTTTCACGGCGTCTCCAGACTGAGAGGTTCTTGATGATGGCTGCTTTTTTTCTTCTTTGCTTTGACTTTACGACTGGCTACGTGCCACCGCCGGGAACTCTGAGCCTGCCCCCCCATCACCAGAGAGAGCAGCCACTGCAATGCATCAGCTCTCCATATATTTAAGTGATTGCTGACATAATTTATGAAGGGAATGAAAAATAAAGTCTGCGTTGCAATAAAATTTTTGAAAAAAAGGAGAGGGATCTATAATTTATATGGCCCTGCCACAATTCAGCAGTCTTTGCCACCAAGCCCCCCCAACACACACACACACACACACACACACACACATCTAATTTCTGTGCATTTGCTGCAGTTTCCTCCTCCTTCTTCTTCTCAGGAGCAGCGGGGGCCCATCTTTAGGGGGTTGTAGGTTGCTTTTCTTTTTGGGTATGGGGTATCAAGGTGATGCCGGTGGGGGGGGGTCAGAGCTGGACTTTTGGCTCCGGTATAGGAATGCCTTCACGTTTACAAACAAACTGGCTCTTTCGCTCGCCCTGTTTGCCTTTGTGGCTTTATGCTTCTTTTTTTTTTTCAAGGCCTGTACGGGCAAACACACAGCGGGAAACACTGGCTTGTTGATCGCTTTCACAGACCCGCTCATAAACCGGGCAAGCATGAATGTGGAGGCCTGTGCGTGTAAGTGCGTGTGTGTGTGTGTGTGTGTGTGTGTGTACACGCGTTGTTTGTGTACTTCAGAGCAGCTCCGGACACCCCCCTCACTTTTTTTTTTTTTTTAATAAACCCAAGGGGTGTTATGGAAGTAAACAAGCAAATAATTATTAAGCGTTGAATCATGAGATTTGAGGCACAGGCAGGCCAACATGTCCTGGAAGTCAAGTTTCAGCGTAAATAAGAAATTACAGTTTGATTGTGCTGCAACGTTTGTCTGTTCCTGTTTACGAACGTTGCTTGGAAACAACAGTAAATCACATTGTTCAACATGTGGCATCCCTCTCGCTCTCTCTCTCCCTCGGCAGCTCCTCTCCTTGCTCGCTCGCCCTCGCTCTCCGTTTGTAAACAGGGAGCCAGGATACATGGCCTCATTGTTTTGCATCATTATTACTGACAGGCCCGAATGACTTGAATGATGGGAAACCCTCATACAAAATTAACCCGGCCCCCCCTGTGTTTACCCGGCCTAAATCATGTTGCTCGCTGGCCTGAAACAGAAGAAGAAGGGGCGTTGGGTGGGAGGGTGGGGAGGGCGGCAGGCCTCACATCCTGACATCTGCAAAGCACCTGTCCCGAGCCGTGCACGCTAGCCGGGCCAGAGCACATTCAAACATCTCCCCTCATTTTACTCCGCGGCCTTGAAAAAAAACCTCCGCTCGGCTTTTTCCCATCTGTGCATCATATCTGCTCAGGATGATGCTATGTTGGTAACATTTATAGGATAAATGTTTTGAATGTTTCGGTCATGAAAACTGTGTTCGCAACCATCTTGTTCCACCTTCAGCTGACCTCAGTGCAGAAACTAAACCAGTTCAGTGTACTTTAGCTTCTTGTGGCGTCGTAGCGGCTAACCCTGTGACAGAAAGCCTCGCTAGCCACAACCAAAAACACACACACAACAACGCACAAAGCTTAGTAAAGTAAATTCAAAGACAGTTTTGTCATGAAACCCATTCATGGTCTTGTTTTTATCATGTGTAAGCGTTAGCACACATAGGCAATCGAAGGCAGCCTGGCTAAGCTTGCTTGCTAGCATGCGCTACCTAGCAACATGAGCTAACACATATAATCACAATCTTCCAGCCCTTGTTTTTTGTCTTGATATTATCCCGATTAAAATTTAGTCGAATGTCCATCATTGTCACAAAACCTTAGGAACAGTATGGGGGGGGTGCTAGCTTAACTGGGTTACAAACATTAGCAAGAGAGCGTGTGAGACACAGAAGATGTTGATAAAAGTAAAGCCCGGGGCTTCACACCACTTCTACCAGTGATGTACAGTAAATGCACAGTTTCTCAGCCTGCGGTGATTGAGCTTGACAGTCATTATTTATCAGCAGACACGGTGCCAAGCAGCACACTCACACATGCACGATAGTGGTGAACTGCACACTCAGCACCAGCCTGCATGTCGTGCAGCTGCACAGGGGAGGGAAACTGCGGCCCGGCAGTCTATTCAGGCCGCTGAATAATTTCCTGGGACCCATTTTGCATTGTGCGCGCTCACTTTCACTGTTCAGTATTCCACCGCTCTGCCGCATCACGTGACCGAACGTCCCACTGACCTCCCACCAGATGTTATCAGCGGCCGCGCGGGCGGATAGTTTCCTGCGAGGAAGGTGTGCGAGCAGAACAAAGCTGCGCCTCTAGAAAGGGAGGAGGGTGGCACCTGGCCTTCATCAGCCATCACCGCCGACTCGGAAGTGAGTCACTCCTCTGGCGTGTGCAGAATCTCTCCAAAAGGTCACCTGCAGCGCTCCTCCATGTCAGCCATGTTGCATAACTCCATCAGTCGTGTAGTAACGGGGGCTGCAGGAGGACTACTGTATTTACACTTTAGACATGGCAGATCAGGGATGTTGGTTAAACAGACAGTTCTCATTAAATGAGCTGCTCTGGAGGCAGAAATAATCCTATTAGTTAGGTGAAATCTTACAGGGCAGAGCCAGGGAACCACAGTTTCTCTTCCGTGTTACACTGCAGATTGCAGGAGGAGACAAACACTATACATCCTGAAACTCACTCAAAAATGACCTGCCAAGTTTTAAGTACCACAGTTGTGTGTCATGTCAGTTTGCAAGGTAAATAAATCATAACTATGTATTTGGTCTCCAGAGCTTTTGAGAAAAGTTTTGCAAAACTAAATATCAATATGTTTATTTTTGCAACTGTCAGCTTCTTCCAGCCTATATCCATCCCAGCATTTGTTATTACATTTTATTTGATGTCTGTCATTTTTAAGAGCTCCTTAAACTGGCACCTGAAGGTTTTCTCCAAATTCAATAATTACTTGTTGTACTTCAGTCATTTAACCGATTATCTTCTCCAAAGCTGCTGACATCTTCCTCTAAACAGTTCTATTTTTCTTACCTTGCCATAAAACTCTCGCAACGTGTTTACTTTTGATAAATGTTAACACAGCCAAAGGGACATAATCCAGGATATGGAAGTTTTCCTCATGTCACCTACTTTAGAGCATAATGTGAAAACACAGGCTCAGGATCACATGCTGACTTGTTCCCACTGCAGTGGTCATTATGGATTTTTGCCTCTTGGGTCTCTTCAGCGCAGATACCGGTGGTTGTGGAGATTAAATACAGATCAGTTACTGTTTGTCTCTCTGCCTCGCAGGGCTTCTGATGTTTAAAGGATAAGGACATGCCTCAGATACAGATAAATAAAGTACTGCTCTATTACCATAACGCGTCTCGTCGACCAGCCTCCGACTGAGGCTGCTCATCATGTGACGCGGCGCTGCTCGCTGGACGCAGCGATGTGCCTGACAGCCCAGTGACTTGTGTCTGCTTCCTGTCCCAGATAACAGCAGTATGTAGAGAGGCTGCCCTCCTGGCCCTGCAGGAGGACATCAAAGCTGAGCACGTCCAGGCCAGACACTTTGAAAGCGCCCTGGACGCTGTGAAGCCCCGGATCCCCGACTCTCTCATCCAGTCGTATATCAGGTATCAGCAGCAGCGCGGCGGCCTGTGCTTCTTCTGACCCCGCTGCCGCAAACAGACTCAAAAACCAAGACATTGGTCGATGATGCTGATTTTGGCAAAAGGAAGGATTTCTTGCTTGGAGCGGTTATGCAACTATTGGTCAAGTTTTATTTTTTGTAGCTACCAGAAAACAAATGTGGTAACTGGTTTTGAGTCCACAATCTGTAGTGCCAAGTAAAAACATTTAGTTTCTTGTTAAAATCTTTGTCTGTTCTTGAAACTGTATCAAAACGCAGCTCAGCAGGACAACAGTGTTTTATTTTACTTTTTCTCATTGAAAAAGAGCTGAAGTGTCATGTTTGATCATATAAAATATTCATAATGTATAAAATGTATTAGTGCCTTGTCTTTTTCTTAGCAAAACAACATCACAGGAGAAAGAAAAGTCAGAAATAAGCACTGACGGTATCTAAAAACAGCCCACAAAAAACACATTTTAGTGAAAACCATGCAATTCCCGGCTGAGAACGCCAAAGGCATTCTTCTTTAGCAGGAAAGTTTAAATTCTTCCCCATGCATTGGGTCTGTTTTAGCTCAGCCTTCACCTGCATATCTCAACGGAATCTGTCGTCTCTGCATGTTTTCAATGCCACTTTGTGATTTTTGCAAGTTGAAATATTTCTGGCTCTTTGGAGAAAAGAAGGGAAAAAAACACATGTTCCATTTGAGATTTTGCACAACTGCACAAATCAAATCATGAGGGTTTTAAACATTTGTAGAAAGAAAAAATAAACTTCAGGCCCATATTTGAAAATAAGTGCAGTAAATCCAGTAAATCCATAACTCTTACAACTGGTTACATGCGTCTATAATCGAAGAGGGGAATTAGGGCTTGTATGTGAGGACCTTAGGAGCCCCCCCACCCAGCCACCCCTGCAGGGACCTCTGATGGTTGCTAAACCCCTAGTTTGGGGGGAACTGCTGCTCTATATCCACGGGGAGAAAAACAGCCGCGGCTGGTATATTCATCACATCCATCCATGGAAAATCAGCTAATTGCTGTAATCGTGAGATTTCCGTCCGCACTTCCGACCACTAAGAGCAGGGATCCGGGCGGCCATCTGTCGGTCTACCAGGATTGGCTTTATCACCGAGAAGCTGGATTTTAACATCCAGCCTAAAAAAAAAAACTCCAGTCCTGACTGCGCCTCAGAGTCACTTTAACAGTCCGTTAACGCGAGCTGGGGTTTTACTCGCATTCCTTTTACAAGCATGTGCTGACCCGAAATGGCACTGGGGGTCATTCATCTATTGATTTTTCCATTTGAATAGGATAAATTGACTTTGTATTGAACTTCCTTTTCTCATGGATCCGGATGTAGCGCATCCGCCACACCAATCAAACCAGACAGTCAGGAACACAGAGGAGGGGAGGAGGGGGTGGCATGAGTGCGGAGGGTGGGAGGGAGGGAGCAGAGGGAGGGAGGGGGGCAGTCTTTCCCCTGGCTGCAGGGCTGCGTTTCTCTTAAGGTGGTCCGGGACTAATCCTCCTCCTAACCACTACCGCCCCCCATTCCCTACCCCATCCAAAACCCAAGTCCTTGAAACTCATCAGATGGGGAAAGTGGCGGTCTCAGAGGGTGATGCGAGCTGCAGGCTCATCACCACGCGTTTCATTTCCTCTGCGTAACGGGGACGCTCCAGAGAGGAGGGGGGGGGGCATCCTGTTGACGCTTCCCTCCATGAATTGTCTAAAGTCACACGGTTGTCTTGTGCACAGACGCTGGTTTCCAAAGTGGAGCTTCAGCACCAGTGGAGGGTCTAAAAGAAAGTCAATTTAACACTGTATTTAAAGGCCTTGATCCTGTTAAGCCTCTGGAGAAGCAACTTTTACTTTATCTTAAATCTCTTCTTCTTTCTTTCTCTTATCAACAAAACTTTTATCATCTGAGAGTCAGTCTCTGCACTCTTCCTTTACACATATTTAATTAATTTAAGTGTAGCAGCCTTCTTTTCCCTTCTGAAAAGCCTTATTATTTATTAGATAGTGTACTACTATTTACTACTTTCTACATATTAAACAACACACATGTATACATACATACCTTCACTAGTGCTGTTTATTGCTAGTTTTGGTAGCAGAGATTTGCTTACAATTGTTAAAACAACTTATCTATTTAATGGCATTTCCGTTCATATTTCATATTCAGGGCAAAAATGATTAAAGCTGATTAAATTTAACGAGTGGGCCTCGTATTTCTCTTTTTGTTCCACGTAGGCACAGCCCGATGAATCAGTAAGCCTAAAAATAAATGGCGCGTTTGTTACAATACGTTTAGTCACTTAAACCCTTATTCACGCCATTATTCATGACCCACAAGAACGGAAACTAGTAGTGTGTTTTTCTCCTTCTTCTTCTTCCCTGAGCCCCCTCGTTGAGTCAACGCGTAATAACAAAACAGGCCGTTCCACCTTAACTGCTGCGCACATCTCTATCGCCCGGCCTTCTACATCTGCCCAATGAATCAGGAGCGGATGCGATGTATCCTTTTTCAGTGGAGTGAATGGCCAATGGGAGTTGGCTTGTCGAGCAAACACTGAGCTCTGCGTTCCCATTCATTCAGTGCTGAGCAGGCCCGCAGAGCAGGAGAGAGCGCACCGCCGTCTGCGACCCGACGACGCTCGCTTTTTTTTTCTTCTCGCTGCACAAGAGCGCAGAAACCCCGCGACAGCAAGTAACCACCTCACAAACTCTGCCTCCCCTGCAGAGAGGCACGAAGAGGAGAAACTCTTGGATATAAGCTGATTTTATTTCTCCGAGACGTTTTTATTTTCTGTGCTGTTTTTTTTATTATTATTGTTGTTATCATTATTATTATTATTTTCGCAACAATTCCTTACGGGACTTCCAGAACTGGCTCGTCTCGCCTGAAGATCGGCTTCCCCCAAGTGCGCAGCAGTTCTCCGGGTGCCTTTCCACCCTTCCTCCCTCCTTCCATCAGAGCTCCGCCGTGGATTTTACCGTGTTTTACCCTGGAACCAATGCATGCGTAACCCGCGCTGAACTTTTCTTCAAACCGACCGAGTAAAAGGGAATAACGCAAAGGGATACACTCGCACTTGGATTAACAGGCTGTGAATGTTATGCATTAGACCTTATAGTTTACGTGTGGACATTGCCCCTTCCTCTCGGATGGAGTTTTGGTAGGCTGTCTGCTTGATGGATTCGACGTTATGGATGGTTGCATAAAGGTACGTATCTTCTTTACTATTTTACACTTGTTTACGCATTTTATCTTCCTTTTGTGGCGCTCGTTGCCCGTCAGTAGCGTACGCGGAGATCTCGCGTGCGTCGCCGTATAGCGAAATAAATGTGTTTGTGACACTGGTGCGCAAAACCTACGAGGTCCCGTCTCCTTTTCTGTGCGCTTGGCACAGACAGAAACACCCGCAGCGGGTTAAATTAATGGCGAGTGGCGGATGAAGTTGATAGATTTCCATGCCTGTGTGTCCCTCTGTGGCTCTGCTGTAACAAACACCCCTCCCCCCGCGGCGGTTGTTTTCATTCATAAGTTTTTCCCCCCCGTCTATTTGGATGCGTCCTTTAATGTCTCTTGATCTCCGGCTCTGTGGGTTTTGCAGGATTCTGCTTTTATTACTGCGCACGACGCCTTGTCCTTTTGAAGGCGCTCTGCGCGGATAATCCTATTTATGGTGCGCCCCTGGACGCGCAGACTATTAAAAATAACGACAGTTTGTTCGCGAAGCAGCAAAAAATCGATGGTTTTGGCTCGGGCTGCGGTGTCTTCTCACTGTGAGGCTTGATACAGTCGTTTCAGCCTGGCTGTATGTCCCTGCAGACTTGTGTCGGGGTTTTTGGCCTCGTGCAGGTCGGTGTTGCTTCACAACATCTTCCGAAGCCTCGAACACAAATTCCCGAAGGTGTTTATGGCACAAACGCACATATTGTACGGACCGTTTGCTTCAAATAAATTTGAGAAATACGCGTCTCGCTGTCGCGTCAGGTGAAAGTTTACACTTTCAGGCGCTGCGTTCGCTTTCACCACAATTTGTCGGAACTTAATCTGACCTTAGTTTTTTTTTTTTAGCTCTACCTTTGTCCCCATTTCCCTGAAATCTCTCTTTTTTGGTGAAGTAATAGAATACTAAGTGAGGCAGCTCATTTAGTTCCCTTGGATCGTGTCCTCTTTTCGTCGCCGCGGTGCATTTAAATGTTAACTAGTCATACAAATGGAAATGAGGAGGGGAAGTATTTGTAGGGCCCGTTGAGGTGTGTGTGTGTGTGTGTGTGTGTGTGTGTGTGTGTGTGCGCGCGTGTATTGGGGAGGAAGGTACAAAAAAAGTCTTGTTAATAGTCAACTTTTTCTTCCCCCGGGTTGCTTCACTTAACGAGAGCAAAAGTGACAGATTGTCATGTTGACAGGATGAAAACAGCCAGCCTGGATTAACTTTAAATGCACCTCAAATATCAAATCACACATACTGTAATTCTCATTTCACTTAAACCAAAAATCCCTGTTGAAACTTGATAGAGTTGTTGCTGTAGAGCAGTCATTATGTTGCTGTTTAGGACTAATGCTAATGGTATGATTCTGTTTTGGTTTTCACCAGTTTTGATAAGGGAATTGTCCGGGCATCGTGTTCCACTGTGTGTTTGCCAGTTATGCCATGTTTTGGCTCTCTCTGATGATGATGTCCCCCTCCTCCCTCCCTCTCCTTTGTCTCTCCCCGGCCCCTCTTCCCTCCTCTGGCAGGTTTTCCGATGCATGCCAAGTCTACGGTGAATGTCGGAAGTGGTGATCCCCCCAAATGGAGCTCCAAAGTCAACATGGCCCCGGCGGTTCATTAGTGGTGATCCAGCAGCCTTCCCTAGAGAGCCGGCAGAGGTCGGATTACGAGCGGGAGCTGCAGCATGCCGCCATTCTCTCCCTGGACCAAATCAAGGCTATCCGCTCCAGCAACGAGTACACCGAGGGGCCCTCGGTGGTACGGAGGCCCCCTGCGCCCCGCATGGCCCCCAGGCCCCAGGACAAGCAGGAGAGAACTCACGAGGTCATCCTCGTTAATGTGAACAACAACTATGAGCACCGGCCGTCGGGCCACCACCACCACCTCGGTGGCGGCGTGGTGGTCGTGGCCGGGGGACAGCAGTACGGCGGGTCCCGGGCACCGGGGCTCAGCCGCTCCACGAGCACAGGAAGTGCCGCCAGCTCAGGGAGCAACAGCAGCGCCTCCTCTGAGCAAGGACTCTTGGCACGCTCGCCCCCCACCAGGCCCGGCGCGAGCTTACAGCACCACCACCGAGCGGAGCGGCCCGTACGGACTCAGCCCAAGCCCAAGGCCCTTTTACAGCCCCAGCAGGGACCTCACTTCCACCAGCCTCCACTAGAGGCTCCACTCAAGCCCCAGGGCAAAGGGAAATCAGACTTTTCTGGCAGTGGCAAGGGGGCGGCGGCCGCTGCCGGGCACCAGTTCATCTGCGAGCGCTGCGGGAAGTGCAAGTGCAGCGACTGCACGGCTCCCAGGAGCCTCCCGTCGTGCCTGGCGTGCAACGGCCAGTGCCTCTGCTCCGCCGAGAGCGCGCTGGAGCACGGCACCTGCATGTGCCTGGTCAAGGGCATCTTCTACCACTGCTCCAACGACGACGAGGGGGACTCGTGCGCTGACCACCCCTGCTCGCTGTCGCGCTCCCACTGCTGCTCTCGTTTCCTGTGCATGGGATTAATGTCGGTACTCTTCCCCTGCCTGCTATGCTACCCGCCCGTCAAGGGGTGTCTGAAGGCGTGCCAGGGCTGCTACGACCGGGTCAACAGGCCCGGCTGCCGCTGCAAGAACTCCAACACTGTCTATTGCAAACTGGAGAGCTGGGACGCACAGGCCCAGGAAAAACCTTCCTGATCGCCCCAGTGTGTCGTGCGATTGTGTGTGCGCGGGAGACTTGATGTGGATCTTATGATGACAATGATAATGATGATATTCACAAATTAATGTTTATCAAACATTCTAAGCACCTCCCACCCGCCTCCCCTCCTCACTGCGGAACCCATAAGGAGCTAAAGCAAAGGAGTAACGAAAACCACTCAATTATTTTTATTTTTTATTTTCTCTGGATCAGGACCGTGTTTTTACAGACCAGTGTTTGCCTTAACTGTTTCAATGTCTATCCTCAGCTCCTCATTAACACTATTTTTTTATATATATAAATATATATATATATATATATGAAAAGGGTTTTCTTCCGTTTTAGGTAGGCAGTTTCCTCTGGGTCTGTTTGCCCCGTGGAAAAAAACCTGCCTCTCACCAAATCTGTGAAGGACGATCTTCTATGGGGCAATTATGTAGCTGTTACCTGGTATTCATAGCAAGCAGGTATGTTTGAATTATCGGTTGCTACCACACTAAAAACCGTGGTTTCTACGATCATTAACGAAAGCACATCCATCTCATAGTATTTTCTCCCACTTGGATATGTTTCTCTCCTTCCACCCGTCTGAACTCTTCGTACACATTCTGTGGCATTCTCCCATGTTTGTTTGTTTTTTTTTTCTAAATTTTATTTTGTGTAAATTGTATGCTCAAAAAAATCCATAAGAGGAATTCTGGCTATTTTTTAAAAGAAAAAAATGTCTGTTAAAACATTTTTTTTTGTTGTAAAAAAAATATTTATTATGTGAAGCTCTATTATTTTATGATATTTATTGCAAGAGACAGTCTTAAATTTACTCATGTCTGAATATAACAAAAATATCAAATACTTACTGAAAAATTAAAGGGTGGCACAAAAGAAAACTATGTTAACTTTAATGCAGAAAATATATTAATTAATGAAACAAATAGCACTGTCTGGTGTCTTGATTGTGCTGCTAACTGGCTCGAGGAGAAATGTGACTGATGTTTAAGGGATCGCAGGTCTGAGTTCAATGGCGAACAGCAAACCACTGTTTTCCACGTGTGTGTGTGTGTGTGTGTGTGTGTGTGTGTGTGTTCACGCTGGGTGTGGAATTCCTGGTTTAAAAAAAAAAAATCAGCCCTGAGTAGAAACAGCTTGTAGCTTGAAAATGCGACTGTTTACATTCTTGGAGGGTTTCTTTGCTGGGATTCTCCTCGCTAACCTTGAAAGCTAAACAATACAGGTCATTGACACGATTAGCCCCGAAGCTGCTAGCATCAACAGAGCCTCCGCGTTTTCCATGAGTTATACTCACAGGAAGTAACTCTCCTTCTAACCACCCCCCCTCCAATCCCACCACTCCACTCACCAGCCAACAAGTCATCACAAAACTATGCACCATAGTTTATTCCCTGGGCTTTAACGCGGCTAGATCGGGATGTTCCCAACCTCCCAAATGGTCTCCATACCGCAGAGCCCAGCCGTGTGTGTGCCTTGAGAAATGAGAGCGGCCATTACGAATAGCCGGGGCCACCTGTTCAAAGATAATAAACTGGGGGGCTATCAATGCTGGGCTTTTATGGCGCGGTTCCTGCACTAAAGGCAATGACGAGGGGCAAATCCAGCCCCCACCAGGACCCGCAGTCCCGCCGTTTGGCCTCTTCTTTTTTGTCAGTGAATTTATCACTTGGGAAGTCCGCTGACCCCACCCCACCCCCCACACCACCACCACCACCACCACCTCCCCTCCGGGCCCCCAGGGGATGAGATCATCACTTTGAAAGTTGGTTGGTCAGCCAGAAAGGCCAACAGTTGGGGAAACGCAAACTGTGACCAGGAAATTCTCTGGGACAAAAGGGGAAAAAAATATACCGCGGCTTAGGGCTGGAAAGCTGCAGCGTTGGCAAGAAAACAACACAAACGTGTCTATAATCGGCTACATGTGACGGTCGCGGCGGTGCCCTCAGGTGCCGTGTGTGTGTGTGCAACACGCCTGGGATCTTTGGAGTCAGATTTTCGAATATGAACTGCGCTCTTTGATTTAATAGAAGCAAGATCCCCAACGGTTTGAAGTGGCAGCGACGGGTTTGGTTTAAATACTTCACAGATAAGAGGCTGGTGGTAAACATGAGCACAAAGGAGCCACCTCGTCGCTTTTGTCATTTAGCTAATTCAGGCTTTTCACAGACCACCAGCCTGTGTCTCATTCCGGTTTGTTAGCCGTTTGCATTAAATGAACCATCTCTCCAAATGGGCCTTCTGTACTTAATGTGCTTTTCTTCCTCTTTTTGGTGGAATGTACCTTTTGTTACCCTGAATAGTTAAAGAGTGGATTAGCGATTTGTCAATTTCCTGTTACCTTTCAGAGCTGCAATTTGAGCCCCATTTACTCCTGGCTCCTGGATGACGGCAAACAATAGGAGGCCTCTTTTTTCAGGTTTCACTTTAGCTCCCCTGTATGGATAGGGAGGGGGGAGGAGGGGTGGGGGGGTCTAAACTGTATTCAGGAGGCGGTGAACAGGAAGACAGTGTTTACTTGATATTTTCCAGCCTAAGCCAAATAAGGAAACAGATCCTTCTCCCACCATTTCCAGAACTTGGCTCTGTGAAGTCCTTAACGTGTCTCTTAAATCTGGGATCTAATCGGCAGAGGTGTCTAAAACAACATTTTCAGGCCTCCCGAGTCGTTTCTTACAGTTTTCCTGCCACGTGAACTGCTCTGCAGCTGCGTCACATTTTACTCATCACGGGACTACCACTCTGCTGTGAGAAAAAAAAGAAAAGTGAAATCTGAGTCAGTATTAAGTAATTCATGGTCTAAATGGTCACAACCTCCCCCTCCTCTTCCTCTTTGCACTTGTTTCAGAGTAAATTTAGCTGCTCCACACACCCACGTAATGCTATTTGGAGTTGTCAGGCTTGGCGGGTCCCTTTGCTGCAGCTTTGGGTTTTTCGGGACCATACAAGTGCAAATACGCATGACTACTAAGTGAGTCACGGTGGAACCTCCAGCCCACACATCCTACCGGGGCAGTCCTTTTCTTAGCCAGGGCACCGCTGCCGGGACGGCCGCGGTGGAGCAGGATACTCTATAAACAGTCATCCTCCTCCTCCTCCACAGCATTCATCACCGAAAGGCCCTGCTTCAGCTTTCCTCCGCCTCCTCATCTGGTTTTCATTATTTCCCCTCATGGCATATAAATAGAAATTAGCAATCAGTGGAAATGTGGGGGTGGTGGATTTTGGAGAGGAAGGAGGCTTTTTTTGGACTTCAGCGTGATGACCAAAGTTTATGGAAGTTATCTCCTCAGATATTTGGTTTTGGATGATGTCGGTACGCTGGAGCAACATGTGAGAGTGGATGTGTTCAGAAACTACTCCAGCATCCACACTTGGCCTCCACAGGACTAAAATGACATTTAAAAAAACAAAAAAACAACAAAAAACAAGATATCCATTAAACACTTCAGTGCAGGTCCTGATAAGGTCACTGCAAAAACTCAGTCATGTTCAAATTATCAGAAAAACATAGTATATGGCTGTTGTCTGCTGAAAACTGCGCGTATCCAAAACGTAAACATCTCAGTAAATAAGAAAAGCAGCCTTGTGTTTGCTTCGACCACCGTGCGTTTCAGAGTTTATATAACAGGTTTTTGAAAGGGTTTGGTTTGGAGAATTTTCTCAACCCGCAGAGGAACATGTAATCCTCCAATTTAACTAAAAACATGAAAATCCCCACAAGTCGGAGATGTTGATATTTTCACCCAACAGAGATGATATTATAAAGACTGTTTTTGGCCTGACAACAGAAACGGCCGGCAGATTCTGTGGCTCGCAGAGAGGTCCAAGTAGCCATCGACTGAAGAAGGTAAACATTCTCCGTCTGACTCGTACAGAACTGGTGGGACGTCCGGAGAGATGAGACAATACGCGGGTTGGCTGACGGACACATATTTTCTTTATTACCTCCAGTGGTATCCAGCATGTTGAGAGCTTTGGATGTTTGCCTCCGCTCCAAGATAATGCGATTGGTGTTGCTCATGTCCTTGAAAAATTTGAATAAAGTTTACAATGAGGTTGTTGGAAGCAACAGAGATGTTGTTCTTAAGCTTTTAAATGTCACTATTAATGCTACAAGCATAATGCACAAATGTAAATTTTTGGTGGATGATCTCCACCAAAAACCAAACCAAAGCCCACATAACTATGGGGGGGGGGGGGGGCTTTGTTGGTTCTTTTTGTAACTGACACTGGAGTAAAGCTCATTTGGAAGCTGCTGTCTGTTTGTGTCAGGCAGACAGGCAGTCGTTTAGCCGCCTCTTTCCTCCTCGGGAGCCATAAAGGGCCTGTGGGGATGACCCTGTGTTTTATCAGGTGTCAAGGGCTATTCAGGATGGAGGTGTTTCATTGGAGCCTGAGCCTCTTAAGCATTTGCTCCTGGGTACACACACCCACCCACCAACAGGAACTCCAGTGTAAAACTTTCACGCACCCCCCCACACACACACACACCCCTACCACCACCACCACCCCCACTCTCTTTAAACTGGCTATGTGTCTATGCAGCATTACAAGCTATCTGATACCGCATTCTTCTCCAAGCCCCCTTCCTGTCTTCTTGTCTTTTGTCTGCCGTTTTATGGACAAAGGCCGGTCGGAGGGGATGATGATGACGATGATAAGGAGGAGGAGGAGGCCGGCGGATCAATACAATACGCGACCCTCGGCGATCATTCAGCTGGCTGTTCTTTTGTAATTAATGGCCAGCTGTTATTTGGGCTACAGACGAGCTATGCTCTTGATCAACGGCTCCCTGTTTCATCAGCGTGATTGACTCATCAGTATTCCAAGTGTCACTTCCTCTCAGCAAAAGTCAGTGCAAAAGGCCTGTGCCAGCTCTCACAGGCCCCAACAGACTATAGCCTGTGAGTTTTTCATATTCTGTTGGCTAATTAAATCAGCAGGGGCGTTTGTCTCGCTGCTCTTATTGGAGACCGCCGTTGGAAACAGATGGGCGTCAGGAGTCGTAAGGTCTGAGCTAATGCTAAGACTGTAGTCAGCAGTGCCGTATATTTGACAAAAAACAGTTACATTAAAAAAAAAATCACCTCCTCGGATTAAAACCGCTTGTTGGAGAAGGTCCACATGAATCCAGCCTTCAAGTTGAAGAACGTGTCTGAAACAAACGGCGGCATCTCCTGTTAAGCCAGAGCTGCTTTAACTTTTTTTTCACACATAGCCTAACTCTGACAAGATCACGTCCTTGTTCCTCTTTTAACGGCCCCGGGGGACGGTTTTGTGTGTTTGCTGCATTCCAGCCCCCCTGCAACCACTTTTGTTCTGTTTTTCCCTTTGATTCCTCAACCAAGGACAAAAAGACATCACATATGCACATCAGATAGATAGCAAGAAAGATAGAAACAGATGGACGACTTGGCTGTCAGTTTATCAGGTACACCGAGCTAAAACTAGTGCAGTCTAACACAACAGTCCTACATTATATCATGGAATTATAAACTCTGAGTTTTTGTTGTTTAAAAAAGACTGTTGTTGTTACTTAGTTTTATAGGGGTTCCTAATGAACTGCGAGCTGAGTGTAGATTTAAGTGTGTGTGTTTGTTTGTGAGGAAGAAGAGGAAGCTTGCTTCTTCTTTATCCTTCCTTTCCCCCCCTCATTCCCTCTTTTTTTTCAAGATTAGACTATGCATCCAGACAGATGGTTCCCGTCTGCTGGCTTTTTTCAATTCACTTCCTCTCCTCACAGACAGCCACCCTTCCCCCTCCCCCCGCTCTCTCTCTCTCTCTCACTCCCTCCCACCCTCTTCTCCCTCTCTCTCTCTCTCTCTCTCTCGCTCGCTCTCTTTCTTCCCCCTTCCCCCCCTCCAACGGCTCCTCTGTTTTGTGGCTGGAAATAATCTTTTATTGCCCAGTTGTTCGGAAGTGACCTCCTGCCCTTGATTAGATAGGGCCAAGTCCTATCACACGATTGTGTTTGAGGTGGCGGGCCAACCCCCCCAAACACACACACACACACACACACACACACACACCAGACTCACCCCCTCCCACACCAGCCTCATCCCTCCTCCAACCCCCCTTGTCCCTCTCTCACTGCTGTGGCCTTGGTGATCCTGTGTGAGGGGACAACAATGGGGGGCTTTAGTCTCGTCCGGCTCTTCTCGGCTGGGGGGCAACAGGGTGGGGGTCATGAGGGACTTTCTTTCTTTTTTTTCTTTCCGTCAGTCAGCCAATCACCGGGTGGAAGTGCCGACCTACACCCCCCACCACCACCAAACCTCCACCCCATCCCCAGTACGATGGTTAACCTCCCAGTTGCCGGTTTGCTCACCCTTCGACCCTCCAGAGCCTCTTCCTCCCCCTCCTTGTCTGATGACCTCCCACCCTTAAGAGGCTCCCCAGACACAGATAGATAGGCTTTAATCTCCTACACTATCAGCAGACCTTTGAGTCTGCTGTGTGGTCGGCCGACAGGTGGGCTCAATGAGATATTTTGGCTCTTGTGGAGCTTTGGATCAGGCCGGTTTTGATCCCGTTAAAGACCCATGTTCCTACAAATATTCAGGTCTAGTCTGAGAGAGACCAATTTTCTTTCCCCTTGTTCATTTGTTATTCTGCCAGGTTTGGGCCCAACATCATAATATATTCATTATTTGAATTTTCCAGCCTACTGCTCCTGTAGACTCTTTACATTTAAACTTCTTGTGGTCCGAATGTATTTGTCTAATAGCTGGACAATGGTACTTCTAAAAGAAGAAATAACAGCTTCTTATTTTATGAAAAAAATTGCTCAGGTTAGATTTGGGGTTCTCACACTTGATCTGTTGAGTATAACGGTGGCTAATGTTAGCATTGGTGTGCAAGTGACGTTAGAAAGACATTTCTTTCTTTATGACTTTTCTCCTAATCTCAACACAACTCGGCAGCCCAGTCTAACGTTTTATGTAAACTATTTTTCTAACTTTAGTGTCAGTTTCACAGCAGTGCTATGACTCCAGGGGAAACACCCCCCCCCCCACACACACACACACACACATACCCCCCCACCCCCTCTGCCGTCTTGTTTGTCTCCTCATCCTCTGGAGCTGTAAACCCATAACAAAACCCTCCGTATCTTGTTTCACTTTGGGAATGAGGGCCAGGCTGTGTTATAGGTGGAGAATAGACAGGAAGACAACTCTGATTACCTCCATAAAGGAGCTGACCTCATGTTGCTCCCTCTTATACTTCTTCTCTGCCTTCTGCAAAGAAACCCAACAAACAAGACATTTACATTGTACACACAAGCTACCCTGTTCAAAAATGTGTTTACTATTTTACATTAGATCTCTTTTACATAGCTTACCAGACATGATTTCATCACAAATATGAGTTTTGGATTGATATGAGTCACGCGAGGATATTATGAAAAACATAAATGACAGCTTTTCTGCAGAATATAGATCTATTTTTATAAACCACACAATCCAGTCACACCATGCTTGAAAGACTCAAATTGCAAATCAAGAATAAGGAGTTGTTGTTTTTTCAAACCAGAACTTTAGTTTGAATAAAACCTGCCTGAGGACAAACCATGCCAAATCCCATTTAAGTCATTTCTCGTCCGCCAGTTCCAACAAATGGATACTGCTCCGGACAGATGACGGCAGCTCTGTATCAAGTTCCTAAAAAAATGCTTTTAATAATCATGTTACTGGCTGTTTACACTCAGCCCATTACACTGACTGAATCAGGCCCTGTGGAAAGTTTGAGGGTATCTCCTTAGCAGGGTCTCCCCACTCCTTCAATTACTCCTTCCTCCAGGGTCTCCAGCCCCAAATCCAGAGCAGGGAGGGGGGTCCTGAACAGGAAGCTTAGGAGCCCCCCCATATCCTTATCCCCACCACCACCCTTCCATGCTGGAAGGAGGGGGGACCTCCAGATCAAAGAGAAAGGACACAGAAAAGGCTTATCTGTTGTTGATTTTAGGCTTACACTCAAGCACAGGGTTCTAGAAATGTGTCGAGGAATTACAGGGTTGGATCATTGAATCTCTCCCTTTTCATCTTTTTTTCTTCTAATGCATTTGTTCTTCCAGGTCTTTGAAACTCAGGGAGTCCTTGTACAGTTCTGAGGGGGTCCTTAAAAAGTGAAAGCAACAAGTAAGAGCAGATGAGGAAAAAGAAGAAGTGTTAAGTGGTGAACTGAAAACAAATGCAACAAACGTGATGGAGAAAAAATAAAAAAGATTGTTTCCAAACAAGCAGGGATATCATTTCTCTGGTGGCATTTAGCAAGTTTGCTTCCCTGCTCCAATAAAAAAAACCTAAATAACAAAAACAAAAGAAAAGATTTTCGTCACTTCTATTCCCGCTCTGCTTGGTCTTTAACATTTCAATTTCCAACTCTGTGAGAGGTATGATTCTATCGCCATCTCCTTCAATAGCAGTATTATGCCAAAGGGGAAATTGGACCTTAAGGGCAGGCACTCTCCCTGCTGTAGATCTTATTAAGTACGTCCCTCCATAATACAACCCAGCTTGACTCTCCACAGACCACACCCCTTCATAGAAACAGACCTGTCAGTCACAGCTCTGGGTTAGGTCTCCAACATCCTTGGAGCTAGAGTGATTGGCACCTTGTAGGATGCGTGTGTTCTGTGAGGGAGTACACAGACCTGCTGGTGCACACCGGGAGAAATTCTTTTCCACATCACCGCTCTGCCAGAGTGTTGTGTGTGTGTGTGTGTCTACATTCATGTGTTAAGTTGCTTAAGACGGCTGCTATTTGCCACACAAAGCAGTTTCAGTGCAGAGGAAGCCGGGGCTAGATGGTGACCATTATATACCCAGAATCGCAGTATGCAGATACGCAATCCTGCACACCATCCTGTGGAACAGATACAACGCTTCAGTGGTTTCCAGACTCTCTCAGTGGACCCAAATTTCCAAAGTAATTTTCCTTGCAACCCAAAATTGTTGTTGTAGACTACTGTGCAGGCCCATCTAATCTTTCCAGGTTTTTTGGGGAGAGTAAATCAGCAGCAGATAAAATGTTTCTTTCTCTCTTCCTGACAGATCAGGACCTCAGGAAAGTTTGGCACCAGAAAAAAAAGGACTACTTCAACTTTCATACTAAACTTTATTTTTTCCAGAATAGTTTCACGACACGTGTTAATCTTCCTGCAGTTCCCCTGTCATTTTCTGGCCTTCACTTTGGGCCAAAAGACACCATAATTCTTGATATTTTTGGGCTATCGTGCCTTTATCAGAGTGACATATGTTTCTGATTTCTAACGTTACACTGTAAAAAGTGTCAGTGAAATTAACAGTAAAGTGCTGTAAAATCATGTCAGCAAAAACTGTAAATAGAATAACAATTAAAAGGTGTTTATTTCATATACTGAAGAAACTGTGTACAACACAAGAACTGTATTTAGAGATTTAAAGATAAAACTCACACATACACTCAAATACAGTAAAATTATGTTAATGTTTCAAAACAGGTGATGTGTCTTTTTAGTGTTTATTGTAAAATAACTACTTAAACTGCAAATGTTGGTGATTAAAAAAACAATTACACACATTACAAACTAATTTGTTTAGCCTTCCTCATAAAATAACTCAGGAGTACAGCAAATTAAGTCTAAAACATCCGAGTGTTACATTGAAATGTCATTGAATGTCATCATACAGTGACCTTGTTCACTCACAACTGGGATAACTGCACGTGATTATCTTTGTTGTTAGCAGATGAATAAAAGATTTTACAGTTTGGTCCATACATATTTATAGACATAATATATGTTCAGCGTTTAAATTGGATGAAAAATCATTCCTATGATTTTAAACATGTAGCTTTTCACACTTCAATATTAATTTAATCGTAAATAACATAAGGTAGTCAAATTAAGAGTTTCTCTCATTAGAATGGTGTGAATTTATGATATAATTCATTAAAATCGTTTTAGATGTAACACTTTTCCATATATTTTTTAAATTCCCGCAACAATTAACTCCCGGAACTGGCTCATCAAATCACTGCTCAGTGAAGTTTCATTCTACTCTTCCATTGGACGACCGCATCGTCGTGGGAGGGGCTTCGCAAAAGCCACAGGTTCTACGAAGTGCGCTGTTGGGGGCCATTTTCTCAGGGATGCGTAAAATCGCTGTCTTTGACTCTGGTAAGCTAATTCTTTGTTTCATAACTTGACACGCACTGCCGTTTATTGTCAAGAAGCTAATAGCTTCTTATGTGACTAGGGCCTGTTGTCTTGTGGCCAACTTCGTGTTGCGGGGCGTATTTTTACTGTGTCATAAGGTGGTTGTGCTAAGTTAGCTAGCCAAAAAACCCAACAAACAAACTTGCCGGTGTTGCAGCCCAGTGACATTGACGGTGACGTGCTGCACAGTAGTTCATAAGAAAGAACCCCATTGTTTGTTTAAAGTGTTTTGGCAGGGAGTGACGTTTTATACCCAGGCATCGTTCAAAGCTAATTATTTTTTATTGTTCACAATCCGCCTGCGCCATCTGTAAATATGTTCACTGTTAAATTTCAATGAGGCGCTTCTACCCATTAAGACCGTTTGATGTCGCCGGTTTCAAGACACGTGACCGACGAAGTGCATCGTGATTCGTTGTAATACACACGGGGAGATGAAGTGCATGGTGGGAAATGTAGTTTGGCTGTTCTGGCGTCCGTTTACGGTTGTGCGTCTCAAAACGGCTGACGAACGGAGCGAGGGAAGCGGTATTGTAACCGAGTAGGCTCCGGCAGTTATGTGGACTGAACGAACTGTGAGGTAGTTGTTTTAATTAAAGTTATTGCACTTAGTTTGTCACAGCAGTTCTTCTCTGGAAATTCAGGATGCCTGATTCTGTAGCAGTATCCCCTTGGCTCATCTAAGAACAACCTCAGAGTTGTTGTAGTCTGTCTGTGTTATGGTGTTAAAGGATGTGGAGGAAAATGGAGCAGCTGTTGATGGTGAAACTCTCATTGGGGCTGTATATTTTGCTGCTGGTGATAATTTGGAGTCTCGCTGCATTGGTGGATTTACCATAAACTTTAGCCGTGCTCAATAACAGGTACTATGAGATCAGTGAGTATGCCAATGCCAGATGTGCCAGACATTTGGAAAAAAAACAAAACAACTTAAATAACATTTGTCTGCCTTCATTTGTGAGACGTCAGTTGTGCGTTTTCATCCCAGTGATGCAATTAGAGGTGCAGTTAGTGAGTTTGGCTTCTCAGAACACATCGCACTTATGCAGTTTTGGATGCTATGCGTTGTACAGCAACAAGCAGGCAGCCAAACAGCAGTTTTTCTTTTGAATAAGTGTATGGTGGTCCACAGGAAGAAACACTGAGACAAGGCCAGGCCTGTATAAAACAAAGGTGGTCCGGTTTGACTGTGTCTAACCATTTGCAGCCAATATGGCAGGTGACATAACTACACAGCGTTTGGCGCTCTGTGGGTGGTGCCATCGGATTCTGGGTGCCACCTATGCTACAAGTGGACGAGGCGATGATGTGCAAGTCGCTTAGGATTTCCACCAATCTGCTTCAACTGCTGTTAATACCTGAATTTGTGCTGTTAATGTTAATTCCTGCTCGCGGCCTCAGCCCCAGCAGGGCCGACAGCACTGCACAGCAGATGGAAAAAAAATAGCTGTCACACGGGGGCCTATAGCTTTTCGCCTGCATCTGTTCCAGGGCCCGGCCCGGGAGACGGCCAGCTGTGGAGGCCATGTGAGAAGTTGAAAGGGAAACTTCAGCTGCCCTGCGAATCTCACACCATTACTCAGGATGAATCAAAAGAGGAACACTTTGGTCGAACAAAAGGAAAAGCAGGAGAGGAAGAGAGAGGGTGAACGAAAAAGTGAAACCAGCTGTCTGGAAGTGCCTCGTCTTTACGATGCGGCGTCGGCGCATGCTCCTAACCCCGTTCAAGTCTGGCCACAATCAAACGCTCAATTTGCCTTTACAGGAATATCGGAGATGTTCAGCCAAGGTCGATTTTTTTGGAGGGGGGGTGAGTTGGGTGGGTGGGTCAGGCTGCCCTGAAGTATTTGTGCCTTTAAAATATATATGAGGTGTAGCTAGTGTAGACAACAAAGGCCCCCTCTAATTCTTTCCTTTCCTGAGGGGGTAGGGAACACGCTGCGCCCACATCAAGCCCATATTCCCCCACCATGCTGTACAGGTGCAACTTTAAAAGAGCTCTCATTGAAGGCGGTCTGGACGCCTGCAGTTAAAAAAACCTCTCCCCTCATGTTTTTCTTTTTTTCTTTCATGATCATTTAAAGGTCAGGGAAACTTTGTATTTTGATGCCAAGGCACTATCATCTGCATGTCATGATGATGTTTGAACTGTCTCTCTGTAGGATGCTTTGGACAGGCATGAGAGCTTTACTTTAAATCAGAAGGTCAGATATGCATGTAATTAAAGAGAACAAAAATGATTGATGAAAAGTTACACTATGTTTTTTTTGTTGTTGGTGCAGAGAGACACCGTGGGAGACAGGGAGACAACGACAGAGACAGAGTTGCAGACAGGTAACCTTTTGCTTCACAAAAGGCCATTTTCATGAATGAACATGACACTCAACAGAAACGCAAATTACCACCTGTCGCCCCCTGCACATGCTCTTCAGCCTTTCCTGTCACGTCTGTGGACGTTGGGGCCGATGATGTCAGTCACGCTGCTCTCAGGTATTCTTTGGACTTTATGACTTTCCGTCTGCTATCTGCGATCCAAGTCGTAGATAACAAAGTTGTCAGGATGCCATTAAGACGGCAATAAATCGTCCTGGTTACAGGTGAAATTGTAACTTGTCATGCTAAAGGTTGCTGCTCTTCTCCGACTCTGTACCAGACAGGTTGATCTCATATTGACCTAAATAGGTCTATAAAACAGATAAGGGTTATCTTGCATCCTCAGGAAGTTCATCCTTTCAGCACTGTCAGAGTTTATGGCCACTATAAGTGAATAGCAAACTTGCAGGGGTCACGGATTGAGGTGGATTGTTGAGTTTGGCTACAAATCTGTGATTATGTGTACTTCTATCCTGACAGGGTGATATCCTGAGGAAAGCATGCGTGCCAATATATGTCACTGAAAATTTATGAGTGCACATTTATTAAGGGCTTTTTCAGGTTCAACCAGCAATTTAGCACCCAGAGCTGCTTTTTTTTTTTGCCACAATTGATGAGGTAAAAGGGTTTTTATTTCCTTTTCCTTTAATCAGTTGTTTTCAGGCATGTTTTAGGATTTCTTTTTTTTTTTTTAAAGACAGGGCACACAATAAAGAAACAGAATTAATACTCTTATGCCTTTTATATCGGCTTGAAAAATACCCAGATCACCAACTAAAAAAAGACAGATTTAATAATTTAGCAAGTCATCATTGTCCACACTGAAAGTAAAGCTGAAAATGCAACGCTAACTAGCCCTGAGTGTTAATGAGGCGGGCTAATCAACGGTCAGCTATTATTCGTGCAAAGGTCGCGCTCCCTGCAGAGGAAGTGCAGCGCTATCATCAATCTGTTCAGCGGGGCCTGCATGAGAAAGGAGCTGGAGGTTGTGGGCGGGGTTAAAAGTTTAGTGCACTGTAGGTGCCAAACAGTACATTCAGTCCCTTCACACCCCAGCCACCGCTGCCATCTGCATGTCAATGGACCCTGCTTGTTGACCTGGTACGCTCCACTTCCACAGAAGCCTGTCGTAGCTTTGTTGTCGTTTATCATTTCTCCTTTGACAACCCTCTCCTCAGTCCTTACCAACTTGGCCGTCTGATTCAGGAGGGAGGGAGGTCCGCTGCACGAAAGAGGAATGGGTGATGAGGGTGGGTGGGTGGGAGAGGAGGGGGTAAGACACATTGAGTTTGCCAAGTCAGGCAGAACGATCGACAGGAAGCCAGGCAGGAAGGAAGACGAGCCTCTCCCCGTGAAGTGCCATTGTTTATGTGACGTGACTTGAAGCGGCCAAAAGTGACTGGTGGTGGGCTCCTCCGCTCTGACCCACTTCTCAGAGAGGCACAAAAACGTTGCAGAGCTGCAGATGGAAAACACAAAAGAGGAGCGCTCCATTATTTTCTGCCATGAACATTTGCAGCAAAGCCCCATAGGAAAATAAAGACTTTATATTCCAGCCATGCAGGTCCACATGTGTTTGTATTGTCCTGTACATCACAGTGACAGAATTATGTGTAAGTTCTCTCAAGAATGAAAAATAAAATTTCAGATGTTTCTCCAAAACTGTTGCTTCCTCACAAACATATAAACTTCACCCCCCCCCAAATGTACTCTGTATTAAAGTCTTAACTTTTTTTATTTTCAACTTTATTTTTTTAACATGGTTCAGGGCTGGAAAAGGTTTTGGGTTTTGCTCCAAAGTAAAAAGGAAATACAAACTTGAAAATCTTCATCTTAATGTTAATTTTTTTATCATATTATTCTTATTTTATTTGCCCAAACATATGTTATTGTTATTTTTGGAGATGTATTAATTACATGTTTTGTCATCTTGTTCATAATAAACCTAAGACCATACAGCATTAAGTTTCCTACAAATTTCCAAAATCCCATTGGTTTGTACTCAGCCCCTACCATCCTGTTTCAAAGGGAAGTGACGTCACATGCAGGAGTGTAACTTATGTCATCTCACCTGAAGCTCATTGGAAATGCCACCAAACATTTTTACCAGCATCCAGCCTGCAGGTAACACCAGGCTGAGTAACGAAGCATATGATGAGGTTTATGTGAACTCAACAAACTTTTCACAGAGATTTGTGTTTTTTTGGATACTTGTAATCTGTCATCAACTCACCTGATTTGGGGGCTTAAAGTTTCCCAGCGATTTTTTTGGGTTTTGTTTTGGGTCTTGAGCAACAGTTACACGTGATGATGATTTCAAAAGTGGACATGAAATTGATTCCAGACATCTTAGAAGCTTCCCAGTTCTTTTTGGAGCTTTCAACATCTCAAACAGAGCCTGGAGAATGGTTGCACCCACGGGACTGAATGTAAACTCCAAGGTTAATTTCACTGATGTCATTAGATGTTTGTTTGTTTTAGTATAATGTCTCTGAGTTTGTGCAGCTCGTACCTTTTATAGGAAGACGTTACTGGCAGTGTTCACGTGTGATTTGTACCTTTACCTTTATGTCTACAATGTTTATTTTGGGGGGCACAGACCACTGATGGACATTTTAACAATCTCCATGCAAAGTTACCACAGTTGGCTTACAAGGTTATTTGAGAAGAGGAATGAGCTGCAGCGTCTGTCCGTTCTCTGCAGGTTCTCAGAGGGTGAGACGGTTCACCTGGACCACCACCTGGGCCGCGGCGAGGAAGACAAACTCTCCATCTGCTCACCAGTCCACCTTTGGAACGCTCCTCTGGCCCAGTCGAGCTCTTGGCCCCGTCCTCCTCGACTGAAGATCGGCCAGATAACCTTATCTCTCAACCAATCAGACGCCTGGATCCATACCTCATCCCACAGGTAGGCTTTCCAACAGATGAGCCTGTAGAAAGAGCCTCTGCTTTTATTGTGAGCCAACCAATGAGAGCGCGGTGATGTGATCCAGGGCTTAAAATGGGGCCAACCGGTGTTTTGTGGTGTTTGTTGAGGTGATGATGAGCAGGGATAAGATGTCAGTGTTGTTCTGTGTGCGTTCGTATACCTGCTGGAGCTGAGCTCACTTTGCAGGGCTGTGCGGCTGCGCCCTCGGCGTACACAGATGTTGTTTTGAACTCGCTCAGGCAATAATCCCACGTAACAGTATCACCAAACCTCTCCCAGCTTTTTGAAAAATCTGAAGTGGAGAACGTATCTGAACTTTAAAGGGTCTGCTCACCAAAAAAATAAATAAAACCGTGTGTTTTCCCATGTACGTTACCTCCAGTGAAAACTAGCATTTGTGGATTATCCAGAGTAACGTGTCTGGAAAGAGAAGTTGCTGCTAAAATAGTGAAATGTCAATGTTTTTCCACCACAAGCTGAATTCCGTTCACCTCTGTTATGTTGAATATCTCAAAAATAGTCCACGAAATATGTTATTTTTGGGACTTAGCTAAAGCGGCCCGTCAAAACTTGCTTATCATTGGCAACGGGAACATTTCACACTCCTCGCAGCTGACCTTACGTTTTCAAATATGTTAATTTTAGCCCGTTGCAAGCGCCTCGTCCCCTCAGGAACACACAGAATGTGCTTTTTATCTTTGATGGTTTTAAGAACACTCACTTTGCGGCGCTCGTCTGAACTTTCTTTCACTTCTCGTGTCGTCCGGCCTGGTGCGCCCTCTCCATCTGGCACCCGGGCGG
Organism: Psettodes erumei; assembly: GCA_016785225.1. Taxonomy (NCBI): domain Eukaryota; kingdom Metazoa; phylum Chordata; class Actinopteri; order Pleuronectiformes; family Psettodidae; genus Psettodes; species Psettodes erumei. The sequence continues at coordinate 434,440 of JAFBJZ010000422.1, read as the reverse complement.
TATATAACACATCATAAAAAGTATTTGCTAATATTATTTGACCCAGTTCAGTCTTGCGAAATGCTAACCCTGCAGTTTGCTGTTAAATATTGGACTCTACACTTTGGAACTGTAGTGAGAGAGCCCCCACCCCTTCCACTTAACCCCCAGCTCACCTCCCCCCGCCCTCTTCACCACCACCTCCACCACCTTGGCCTCCTCTCTCCCTCTGTGTCCAGTAGGCCCACTGTTTGTTTCCCCTCCGGTCCCCTCTAATCTCGACCCGTTACACAGCCACCGAATTCATGAGAGAACCCATTTGACACACATGCTTCCACTTTTCTGTTTGTTGCCCCCCCCCCCACCCTCCCTCGAAGCCTGCTTAATTCATACAATTTCACCTTCATTAGGCTGCATTTCAAGCTGCAGGGCACAGGTAATGCAAAGCATTTCCTCCTTCAAATTGTAGGCCTGAGCCTCGGTTGCTAGGAAGTGGAAGAGCCTCAATTGCAGCCATTTCCTCGCCAGTGTACTGAGAGGTCCTATTACAGCGTTTAGGTCAGGGCAATTGGTGTCATTACAGGCAGCCAACTTCCCTCCACCAAAGTAATGAATTAGCCCGAGCTATTTAGGCTGTATGATTGCAGTTGCCAGGGGAGATGAGTATGAAGTGGCGGTGGTGGGTAATTACGGTATGTATCCCCGAGCGGATGCGTGCCGGTGTGGGCCAGCCACGGGGGCGGTTTCCACGCTCGTGTAATGGCTTAATGTAGCTGCTGACAGGCGGCAGGGCAACGTGGAAAGGTGCTACTGTGCTCTGCTTGTGGACTGTGACTGACATGGTGAACCGTGCCAGCCTGTTTTTAACCCCGCGGCTCATTTACTTCAAATGACTCAGTCCTGCGTCCAAGAGCCGTCTCCGCTCAGAAACGCTCATGGGGGATGAATAAAGTTGATTGAATATAATTGTTTACAGAACCTTTTTTTTAAAGGTAATTTGTATGGTAATAGAGGGTAACTTTATATTATCAGTGAACTATAAATTGTGCTCAAACTTCATTAAGAGCGCTGGTTCTTTACAAGCTCTTCAGACAGGCAAGGAAACCATTAACTCTTGGAATGGCTGATAAATTACCCCAACAATAAAACAATAGTGAACTTTGATTGCATGGCCCATTCATAAAAAAAGCAGCGAAAACAATAACCAGGAGGTGCCACTTCATTTACACTGATGACTGCTTGATGGGGGGGGGGGGCAAGCCCTGGGATCAATATGTGGTTTATACGCCTTGATACGAATTCAACCTAAATAAACGAGCAATGACTAATTCGTTAAAGAAAGTGAGGAGGCCAAAAGCCTGGAGTTTCTGCAGCTCGCTGCTGAGTCGTGAGCGCCGTGCTCGTGGTGGGAGGGGGGGCAGTGTTAAGGGTGGGGTGGGCTTGTTTTCTCAATGGGAAGTCGAGCGCTGCAATAGGAACCCTGCCAAAAAAAAAGGCTTCACCAAACAAAGAGGCCGGTAGGAAATAATGCTGGTTGAGGCTTGTTGGGCCATCTATGGGCTCCTTCCCAAGCCGCTGTAACTCGCTATAAGTCTCTTTATGGGGACACCCTCGAATAGGGGGCCCCGCCATGGACAGGAACTTTTACATTTCTGCCTGAATGGGACCTCTGCCAGGCAGCCGAGTTCAAAGTGCACCCTCCAGTCATTCGATTTAACTGCTGTATGTATTTGATAGGCCGGCAGCGAGGAGCAGGACCTGAAGTAGTGGAAGTAATATTCCCCCGATTTTCAGTCTTTATTTTTTAAGAGCGCAGTCCGAGGGGCAATGGGACAAAACCTCGTAAAGTGTGGGACTCTGTCTCTTTGTGTGTGTGTGTGTGTGTGTGTGTGTGTGTGTACATGCACACTCACACACACTTATAGGCGCACACATTTAATTTCTGGCTCTCAGCCGTCCCCCTCTGCTTTTCCTCTCCATCCTGCCGACCATATCTCATGTCAGTAAGAACAGAACACACACAAAAAAATGCAGCCTGATTATTTCTCAATACAAACACCATGTGTCTGTTGCATCCATATGTCTGTCATTGTGTCTTTTACTGCAGCTGCTTTTTCACTTCCCATTTCATGAAACGTTCTTTCTTTTGGCAAGAACTTGTTTTCGTATGGTAACGTTTGTTTAGTTCCAGAAATTTGATTCTTCTACACAAGTTCGTTTCGTAAAATCCACGTCCTGTCATTTATTTTTGGTTTGCGAGCTATCTGCGGCATATCTGTCCGCTCAACACTTTCACCTCCTCGGCCAGAGAGCCTGTTTGCACAGAAGTCCAACTTTATCCACAAAAAAACCTCCCGAAAAACCAAACGGTTTCTTTTTACACGGCCCCCTCGTATCACGAGCCCACCGTGGTTTTGATCAAGAGATGAAAGAAATTTGGTCGACTACAGGAAAAAAAAACAACTAAGAAGTTGCAGCCTCACAGAGCGGCATAGTTCCTGTAGTTTTCTTCTGGAGAACAGGCCATTTGCAGAGCAGCTGCTTATCTCGCCAGTGATCAGCACTAAGCCAAACTTTCATCCTATCTGTGCTGGTAAGCCACTGTTGGTGGGATCCTGCCAAATGGCACCAAGGGGAGCAGGGTAGTCTGCACGACGCCACCTGGTGGTCCTTAACTGGTTCAGAGATCTGGCCAGAACTTAAACGAAGGCCATTCGCCGCTTGAGACAAGAATCTGTGTTGTTCAAAAGCAGAAGCAGCATCTGTTGTGGGGCACGGCGTCATGGCACTTAAAAATAAAAGAGAAAAGAATGATTGCTGATTGCTGTTTTCGCCTTTCTTAGATGGGTTTTGTTCCATGAGCACAAAATCTGGAGCGCTTCAAAAAAGTGTCCGTTTCAGTCGTTGTATTAGAAACAGAATATTATGATCATGTGTTGCATTAAGGAATCAATAACTGCCCTGAAAAACACATATACAGACCAGATTTGTTTGAGTGCCAGGTGCTAATTTAAACTTTTAAATGTCCACATCGTCCGTGCTGCCGGTTTGTGACACTGTCTTTTCGGTAAAACGTTTGAAGTTTATAAGCCCAAGCTGACGACGTTACCGTGGTTATTTTCCCAGACTTCAGAAGGTTAGTCCTGAGCCACAGGAGACATCATAGATCTACAGCAGTCTGGATGAGAAAACTGATCACGTAAACTATAACATACTGTAGCGGCATCGAATTCTGCTCAAAACTCGCCTTTGTGGTTTCTCATTTTGAGCGCTACTGAAACACTCGCCTTTTGCGGCATTTCTTCCCCCTTATTTCTTTAATCGCTAACATGGAGGTGCAGCGTTTTCCAGCCAGCACAGATGTGGTTTGCTTGTAATGGAGTCGTATTATTTGGTATTTTCAGATACCGTCGGAACAGCGCACATCTCATTGTGATTACATGCATGAGAGAGAGGGAAAAAAAGCAATTTGACCCCGGTTCAGAAGGTACGTCCAAATAGTTTTGTTTTGATCTACACGCGGCACCAGATGGAGTTTTTTTTTCCTTCCACACTGGCATACACAAAGCGTACCAGCCACTTTCGCCGGTCCGAGCATCAAATCATCCTGCTCTCCTGTGGTTGACAGCGCACTTGGAACAATTCAAGTTTATCCTGATGCAATAAGACCCGCCCGTCTGGTGCGCCGGCCGGATTAAAACAAACTCCATTATTTCATTCGAGCCTGACCTTGTGTCTTGAGGATGTTGTGTTTGTGAGGTCATGCCTCTTGCAGTGTGTGTGTGTTTCACTTCCTACCTTTGGAAGGGAATGAGGGCAGCGTGACAGCTTGATGGATGGCCCTTTTTTTATTCGCTGCTTGCGGAATAAGAAGATTTCATGTGGTCTTGAGGCCACGCTGTTCTCGTTGCAGCAATTAGCGCAGTCACCCATTACGTTCGCTGTATGATCGGGCAGCAGCGGGTGTGTACGTGTGAAACGGAGCGCTGCAGTGTGTGTGTCCGCCTGTGTTTGTTGATGTGAATGTCAAACCTCATGGGACATAATTTCAAAACCGCACTTGTAGTTTCATAAGACTACTTTGGCAAATGTTTGCAGTGACAAGTGAAATACGCGTTCAGGCCCTGCCAGTAAACAATTCCGAGCTGTTCGGTGCAGGAAAAGAAAACAGCACCCCATGAGTTATTGGATTTCATCTCGCTGTATGGAATTAAGAAGTGGAACTGTTCACTCCCATAATCAATCAAAGTAGGAGAGGATCGCTCCAGTTCAGCTCCTTCTCAAATCTGAACCGTGGGAGGAAGAAGAAATTGTTAAATTGTGCGATCATCGCGAGGCAAAAGCAACACCGACGCTGCACGTGTGTGAACCTCGTTGTCTCTCAAACAACTCGGCAGCGAAGCAGGAAGTTGTGGAGTTACGTTTGTATACCTCTGTGAAAAGTCTTGAGCATGTGCCGATGTGACAATCAATTCACTTCAAAGCAATTTGAATTCCTCCAATACTTTTGTTTATGATCAGAGACCTGCTGCGCCTTGTGGTTAGTCCGTCGACAAGATTAAGATGTTTATGTTTTCCTGACAAGCGACTCGTGGCTGGCGGCACCAATAACGCGCGATCGGACGTTTGAGTGGATGTCTGATTTTGACAGCGTTGAATTTGACGTTGTTAAAATCTCTTCCTAACTTCAACCCAGTAGCTTATGCGCTACTTCTCTGAGTATTGAACGCAGAGGTTGTAGATCAGCAAAGGCTCACATGGGATGTTTTGGAAAAACTAATGACCAGTTTTGTTGTTTAGACGTGAGGACTTGTTGATATTGGACGGACAGATGGAGAGATGGTTTACATAAATACAGAAGGACAGAAGCCAAATAATCGACTGCCACTTCCTCCCATTTGTCTTTCTTCTTCTTCTTCCTGGGCCCTCGTACCACTCCACCTCTCCTTTGGTTATTTGACACTGCAGGAGACGCCAGGCATTCAGGGCATTCTTTGTCCCCGGAGAAAAGAGGGAGGGAGACAAGGGGGGAAGGCACCGAGAGGGTGGGGTGCAGGAGGGGAGACAATGCGAGAGGTTCCACTCCGTTCGGCTCCAATAAGAGGCCCACCACCACCACCACCACCACCACCACTTTCCATACACACACACACTCCTCGACCACCTCCCGGCTGCACGGAAGGGGTGGAGTTGAGGGCAGCGAGGCAGCGTGGAGTTAGACGAAGACTTCGGGGGGGAGAATGAAAATGTACCCTCACCCACCCTCACTACCTCCACCTCCACCTCCACCATCCGCCCCTTTTCAGTGCTTCGTTGGATGCCAGCATGCCCCCCCCACACACACACACACACACACAGGAGAGGAGAAGAAAAAAACACTCCCCTTCATTCACCCCACCTCCTCGTCTCTGTGCTTCGGTGACTGAGTTTGACTTTGGCATCAGCGGGCCGTGCGGTCGCACTTGATTTATTGTTGTCTTCACCTGCCCCGCTCCACCGTCTCACTGTTGGCTTTTTTTTTTTCAAGCGTTATGTATTCACGGCATTGTATGGTTTCCTACTTCTGTGAAAAGGTTAATTCCCGTTAGAACTGGCAGTTGAGCTGTTGGCGTCGCTCCTGGATTAACAACATGCTCTAAAGTTTTACCTCCAAAATAAAGTGTGGCTAAGCTGCTTGTTTCTTTCCATGTCGGTCGTAGCTGTAACGTTATGTTGTTCTGTAAGTCGCCATGTCGGAGTTGACGTGTGTCACCTCAGAAATGTGACTCTGCTACCACCGCCGATCACATGGAGGCTGTAAGAGCTGGGATTGGTTAGTTTGGGCTGCTTAAATTTTCTCCTGCACATTTTCATCACCAGCAGAGATGTGTGAAGTCAAGATTAGACAGGATTAACCTGAAACAGAGGCTCTGTAGTGTCTTCTTTCTAGCCAGTGAGTGTCGGTTGGTCGATCAGTCCAGAATAAAACATGTCAAACATGACGTGACTTTGACTTTAATGTATCCCTGACACTTTATCTAGCGCCACCAGCAAGTCAAAAAATATGATGTACGTCTCTAAATGTTCCACAGAAGACGAGTCCTACTGTCTTTGGTGGTCCCCTGACTTTTCCTCTTACGAAAAGCTGACATTTGCGGTTCAGAGTGAAATGTCTCGACAACCTTTGGATGGATAACCATGCAATTTTGGTGCAGACATTTATGGCCTTTGTGCACTTTGGTGACTTTTTTGGGCAGCGGCTCCACCGGATCGAAATGTCAATCCGTTCATTTGTTCGTTTATCCGTCGAAGAGTTTGGTTTTCCTTACAGTGAGCGTTGCCGCCTCACAGAGCCAGCACAGGACTGTGGCTAAGGGCTCCTTGTGTTGTCGCGTAACTCTTTGTGATCCAGCTGTGACCAACAGCACGACTGTACGGCTCGGCTCGGCACAGTTCAGCTTCATTCGTCCGCGTCCACATTCAGCCTTTTTGCCAGCTTCTTTTTTTTGTGAGGAGCCTCAGCCAAGGTGCCCGAAATCCCAAGCATCATTGTTTGGTCATTTCCTCAGAAAGACCACCAGTAAGTCAAGCGTCATTCTTAATGAAACAGTGGTGAAGATTTTCATAATAAGGAGTAAATCATCATCATCAAACTGTGCGTGCGTGGTTGTTCGTGTGTGAACCCAACAGGCCCGAGAAGAATGCAAATGCCTTCTTGAACTGATGATCATGAAATCAATAATACAGGGCAGCAAACTGGGTATTTATTGATAAAATATGACTTTTTCAGAAGAAAATCTCTTTGGATGCCCATGACGACTGTTTTTGATTCGTGGATGCTGGATGTGTTGTGTATTAGCGTCTTGTGTGGCTTCAAGCCTCTTTTAACTTTTAAAAACGTCCAGGAATGTTTGCGTGGGAAGATGAAGCCAATTATTTTTTATTGATTTTTATTTCTCGCAGGGAAAGAAGCATTCGTGTTTGTCAGTCGTAGGTGTTCCAGAGGCTTTTCAGGACAAGTCGACAGCAGCGCACTACCTTTACAAAGGAAAGTCCCAGTAATGTCACGGTGGCCATCTTAGCTATTTACACGGGTCTCAGGACTGAGGTAATGCAATTTGTCCCTATATATTAAAGTGGGCAGACTTGGAGGCAGATGCCCACTCTTATTACAGTGGAAGCGGAGCAGAAACCAATAAGTCTTTGTGAAAAGAAAAGGCGGAAAATGAAGGAGCCAGCTAGAGCCAGTGCTCCAACATGACAAAACGCCAAAGCAGAATGTAAAAATAATCCAGCATAAAATAATTCCATCCCAAATGGTCTTTTAAAGACATGTTACAGATGGTAATCATGAATGTAAGCGACGTCAGCCAACCTCAGCCTCAGCCGGGACGTCCAGCGTTACTTTGCGGCGTAAAAATTACAGCCGTGGCCGGAAACGGGGAGTTACTTTTTTATCTGACCTGAATATTAACATTCTTCCGGGGCTGCTGGGTGAAACCCTAAGCCTGTGTTTAAGAAATATCACCGCTGTCACGGAAAAACCCATATATCTGCAAAATGTGCGTGCTTTTTTTTTTTTTTTTGTTACAGGAATGAGGAAAGAATGCTTATTACTGTATTTTCCCCCATTACACAATGAGATTTTCAGGCAGCGCAAACCCAAAAACAAGGTTTGACCGCGGCGGTTGTCACCTGACGATACTGATGTTCAAAACGTTGAAAGGGCTGATTTATTTCTCTGCACACGAGCTCCTCTGTTGACTGTCGTGACCGCACGCACCTTTTGTGGCTTGGCTGATAGGTTTGAAATTCCTCACCGCTGTGAAAGTCTTTCAAAGAAAAACTGCAAACCCCCCCCCCCCCAAATAAAATGTTAGAAGGTCTTACAGTTGAACATTTGGGGGGAGTGTTTGCTTTTTGTATGTGAGTAAGACAAGGAGATTGATACCATCCACATCTACATGTTATAAGTATGAAGTGGAGTAGGGAGGTGATTAGCCTAGCTTAGCATAAAGACTGGAAGTAGGGGAAAATGCTAGCCTCTCTCCTCTCCCATAAAGAAGGGAGCATGAGGATGCAGCATGTTCCACTCCCACAGCCGGACTCTACTCTCTGCTGCTGTGTTGTGCGCTGACGTTTCATCAGGCACAGTTCAAAGAGCATCATATGCACTGTATGTTTTACTCATTTAGCAATAGCTAAAGATTAGAGTTCAGCCTCTCGGGCAGTTCGATGGCAGCTTTGACTGACAAACTGCAGTAAAGGGCTTAACGTGCTGTTGGTGCAAAGGACTGCGTGTCATGTAATAGTGATTTTTTTTAATTTCTTGAAGTGACACTCGCTTCTTCAAGACGAATTCCAAAACTAATTCTCTCATTAAGTGACTTTTGGTCACTTTCGTCACAACCTCACCCGCTGATTGCACTCTGAGCTTCATATCAAGGTTGTGGCGCCTCAAACGGCTTCATACTACAAGCGCGGTTTTGCGTGCAGCGCTCGTCGGAGATCTTTTCATTTAATTTCAGAGCAGCTCTGCCTCGAGCTGGACCGGGCATCCGAATGTCGGTTAAAGATGTTTTTAGTTTGGTTGTGTCATCTCTGTATTTACAGATGTGTGTGTGTGTGTGTGTGTGTGTGTGAGGCAGAGAGGGAGAAAAGAGGGAGTCAGTCCCAGAGGCCTGCAGATAATAATAATGTTACAGCAGGAGGATTGTGGTCTGCATTCTGGAACAGTTTATTAGGGGGAAGTCTGCAATTACATATTTTCTGGGTAAACATTAACTAGCGCTGTATCGTGGCCCTTCGCAACAACAGGCAGCTCGGACCGTAACGCGCTTCGGCCCGCGCTGCGCACACAGTGTGTGTGATTCACTTTTACTAGAACGCTAACCAACGCTGGGGCAAATGAGCACAACAGTCTGCTTTGCTTCAGCAGACTATTAATCTGATGCCGGCAGTTTCCAATAGAAGGTATTTTCAGCGTATTAAGGAAAACCTTAATAAAAACCTCAGGAAACCTTACAACTCGTGGGATTGAAGGACAGCCTCTATTAAATACTGTACTGCAACTGGTTCTGGAAGTATTTTTTTTCCCCCTCTGAAAATCGGCGTTTTGAGCGGATTTCTTTTCACATGACAACCTCAGTTTTATTTACTCAAAATAGAAACACTGTCGTCTCCTGGATTATTATTTAACGATGCCATGGTTTTGTGTTATGGCCATCGGTTATTACGATTCCAGCTTAATTTCCGAGAAGTCGGAGTTTGGAGGCGGTTTGGTGCGGACAACGTTTCTAAAAATGACAACGAACCATCGAACCTCGAGGGGGGGTGGGGGTTGTTGTTGCTGAATCCGAGCTGGAGCGCAGCAGAGGGTTTTAGTTGTTGGAACCGGGAACAAAATGCCGCGCTGCGAATTGATCTAATATTGATCCAGAATCTTACAAACAATTTAAGCTGCGTTATTAGATAGAAGATGTGGTTTTCCTACAAATTGGGTTTCAGCACAGAATTAAGAACTTTCCTTTTGATGGGTAAGAGGCTTATGATGTGAGGGCTGGAGCTAAGAAGAAGAAGAAATCAAACACAAGTTGCCATAAACCCCAGTTTTCCTCCAGACTGTACATGATTTTGTGGCTGGACATTTACTTGCAAAAATATGCTCCACAGGTCTTTTCTCCATTAGGCTTTTTTCATGCAAACTGGCACTGTAAGGGAACCAGATATTTTCTCATGCTTTGTTCATCTTTGTTTGCTGAAGATTCAAATCAGGATCGAATCAGTTTCGTGCCCATCCAAGGACTCGTTGTGCTCCAACTGCCATTGTCTGTTAGTAAAAAAACAAACTGTGGTGATTTTGCTCCTGGAAAGCTCCCGCTTTGCTACTCTAACGATAAAACCCCAAACTAAAGTCGGTGCTGATATTCCTGAACACTGACGTTCAACTCGAGTTGAAGCACGCTTTGCGTCTTTGCGTTCACTCGCTGCAAACAGTGTTTTACCAGAGTCGGTCCCTGCACCGTCTCCATCCACAGAGTTTGCAAAGAAGAAGAGGCAGGGGCGGGGTGGCGCCGAGGAGAAAGAGAGGAAAGTCGTAATAGCTTACAAATGTTGCCTCTTTCTCTCCGTGTGTGCCCATCTGAGGGCAATTTCCAGACTGGGGCAGTTGTGATGGATCTCTGCCTTTCAGGTGTAATTATTTTAAGAGAGATTGAGCTGTTAAGCACTTGAAAAACATCACAGAGGCTCAGCGAGTGTTTATGCTTTCCGTTCTGTCTCTGGGGTCCCAAAAGGGGGGTGGGGCATGTGTGGGGAGGGGGTGACCCCCAGCAGATCCTGTACCCCCCACACACACACACACACATTAATACAGTATATGACAGCTGTTTGAGTGAACTGCAAACCTGTGTATCGAAAAACGATGATTTAAAAAAAAAGTTTTGCATATGAATGTGAATTTTCCTTAATTATAAAGTGAGAGTGCAACAGAGAAGCTAGTCTGACCCCCCCACCCCCCCGCTGACACAACAGAGAAGGTAATCATCCTCAACACGAGCCCATAAATTTGTACTAAACAACAGAGAGGGAGCGAGCGCCCAAGCTTTCCAGCATTTTGTTTATCCTATCAATTTGGCCGGTCTAAACTCAGTTATTAACAGGCGCTACGGAGAAGAAAATGATTACTGTTTCCGGGTTTTCGAAACCAACTTTCAAGCAATTAACTCTGATAAACAGCCGAAGCCGCCACACGTGCGAAAGTTCACGAAATGCAGCTTTCAGCACAATTTACAAATGAAAAGACATTTCCTGTTCCTCGCGGTGTGAAACCTGGAGGTCTGAATGAGCGCGAGCTTCATTGAGATGAGATGATAAAGTAATTCACGACCATGTCAGAGGACCAGCGGGTCTCATACTTCTACATGTTATTAAAAGTCACTTAGCAGACATGTTTGGTTTTTTTGCAATGAATCCTAGAGAAATAAAAGTAATTTTTCCGTCCAGGTTGCACGATTGTCGTGCAGATTGGTTTGAATGGTTGGCACCTCGTCGAAGTAACGAAACTATTGAGCTCAACCAAGTTCCAGCCATTTTGTTTAAGTCTGTAAAATTGTTTAGAAACCAGCCTGGATGAAAATATACAGTACGTAAAGCCCAAGGTGGTTGGCTGTGGGGATTTGAAGCGAATGGGAGGCCTTTAAGTCAAACATGCGATTAAAGCAAAGCATAGGTTTTCGCCGAGGGGGCACGTTCGTGTAATTACAGAAACAAGAAAAAATCTTAGCATAAACATCAACGCTCATGCAGCAGTAGTTAGTTTTAGCTACGAATGGAGGTGACGTATTTAATGCCTTTCCAAGCTCGTCCTCGGTCGTCTCAGGCCCCGGCGCCTCCCTGGGTTTCCATGGAGCCGCTCCGCGCTCCTTTCGGCAGCGGCTCAGCCGGGGCCTCGGGACAAGGCCTCCGTCAGCGCCTGAGTTACTCCCGGCCCAAGACGTTAACCCCCTCCGGCCCCCAGAGACGCTTTCACTCCACTGATCTTATCTCGGCGCAGGAGGAAATTGGCTTTGATGGTTTCCATAACTGAGAGAGAGTGCAGAATAAATTTCATGTTCTTTTGCTTTACCCCCCCCCACCTTCACCTCCACCAACCCTGCTGCCACCCCCTCCCTTTTCCCTCTTTCTCTCTTTTTCTCCACCCTTCATCTTCAGTAGTTTCTTTTTTAAAAAAAAAAAACATCACGTCAGAGAGGTCAGAGGTCAGGTTCAGCCCCACAGCAGCAAGCAGGGTGCGGCTAATGCTTTGTTATCCTGCTCAAAGGCACTTCAGCAGAGTGTCACTGGGGAATTCACCCAGGACTGCCATAGACCAGTAGTAGAGTAGCGTTCCTAAGATGATGGATTGCAGATCTGCTCTTTTCCTTTAAAGATACAACCTGAGGTTTTGTACGTGTTGAGCGCTTCGGCCTCCGAGGAGCAAAGCAGGCGTTATTCCTGACGGAGCTAAATTTAGACGTCTGTTTGTAGTGCACCATCAAACCATCTCCGTTTCGGGCGGAGTTCAGACCACAGGACAGTTCAGATGCTGTCAACTCATCTGTCAGTCACGTCACTTAGTCGTTAGGTTTCAAATGCTTTCGTTCTATTGTACAAACTTCTCGACAGTCGGTGCATTGTCCTGCTGTTTGTGGCAAACCCCACCCATCTGGCACCTGAGGAGGCTAAAACAAGCCGTGTTTAAAAAAAAGTGTTTTTGCAGATGCTTTCTGAAACAGGTCCGTGCAGTGCGGCACAAAGAGCTTACTGACAAGTGGCTGGAAGCAACATCGCATTTCGCTGAGTGTGTTTTGAAGCGTGGTCATTATTTATCTCAGTCCCTCTGCAAGGTCGGTCTTGTGTTTCCCACCGTGCAAAAGTGAGGCGGAGTCATGCAGCTTCGAAAATGAGTGCACGTTGTGTTTTAAAATCGGCTGCGTGCTTTTCTAATAAGTCCAAATACATTACATCACTATATTACTACATTAGATCACGTGAAACGCCAAGATTTGCTCATTTCCACACAAATAGCGATGGAAGTGATTTGAAAATTAAGAAATCACGTTGTCAATCGACTTAACTAGCTGTAAAACCGACAACGCTGAGGGAGCATTCTCTTCTAAAACGTACACAAACGAGCCTGAAAATCTTTTAATATTCAAGTGTCTGTCAGGCATGGACGCATGTGGACACACGTCTGCGTCTCTTTGTCCTCCCAAAAGTAGAGGAAAGCACCTCTCCTCCTCTTTCACCCCGGACAATGGCGAGGAGAACCGAAGAATTTCTGCTCGTCCACGTCCTTTGTCATGCCGCATTAGCGTTTCTTCCAACCACCTGAGCCCATCGCACTCGATCAAGGGCCATCTATACACACAAGTCAAAATCATTCCATTAATAAGTCACCTCCGCCGTATTAAAAGCAAAGCTCGGGATTTAAGACTTCCTCTTCGCTCGGTGGAATTCGCCCAGCCTTTCGGAGCTACCTTTGTGTGACTTATGTGCCTCCGGTGGATTAGGAGTACTCAAAAGCCATTTAAATCACAATCCTCTGCGTTCCAAAGCAATGCTGGAAGGACAATGTAGTGTACTGGCGGGGAAAAAAAAGAAAGAAAGAAAGAAAGCCCGACAAGTTCTAGGCTGATAGTTATAAAGCAGCCATATTCCAAAGAAGGGCCCATGAATAAAAGTGCAAACCCCTCTATTAGGGGGATGTGCCTGAACTTGAGCTGAAAGGAATGTTTTGGATTCACAAGGATCCTGTGTGTGTGTGTGTGTGGTTTTATGTGACTATGAGGGTTAAGTGCATGCGTATCTCAGTGAGTGAGCTGCACAGCTCTGCATGAATAGATGAATTGACCCCAGGTTAGCATGTTTCATGTGTATGCAGGAATCCGACAGCTCAGCTGAGGGAAAACTAGATCAGGACTCGTGCACAGCTGCAGATCGCTTCCACCGTAGCGCCGGCAGCTTCGTGCATATCCGACATTTTCTTCAAAGATGGCGTCTGTGTACAAAACGCGTTATTAAAAACAACCCCCCCCCCCCAAAAAAAGATGCATGCTTTGAGCTGCGCCGCAGCTCGAGCCTCCTCATGGGCCCCGTGTTCGTGCGTCACATGTGCAGTTAAGGGAGGAAAAAAAAAAAAAAAAAAAAGGCCAGGCCATTTCCTTCTGAAAAATGCCGGGAAAAGGGACATAAATCTCCCCGACTCCCGACGGGACGTCACGGAAAACGGAGACCTTAAAGAGGCTATAGCGGCTCAGGGGAGGAACGCAAACATCAATCGTGGAATCTGAGGAGAGCGTCTTCTGGGTCCTGTCGGATGCTTAAAACCAGGCCAGGAAGTGTGTGCCTGCGTGTGTGTGTGTGTGCGCCCGAGCATGCTTGGCTTTTCTCTCTCTGTGTGCATTTCTTTGTGTGGATGCGTTGGTGGATTTGTATGTGTGGACGCAAGCTGAGAGTGTGTGTGTGTGTGTGTGTGTGTGTGTGGACTCCTCTGAAAATGCCTTCCCAGGCTCCCCTCTTCTGGGGTGGAAACGGGGCAATAAATAGCAGGGTATCTCCTGGCGGCGGTCCAGCAACCGAGGCCCTGGCAAGGAAGTGACTCATTTCAGCGGAGAGAAAAGAAGGGTGGGGGGGTATAAGAGGATTTTTGTGTCTCTTATTATCAGTCAGCCAAGGCAAACCACACTGGCAGGCCAAAGAGGGAAGAGAGGGAGGTGGGGAGGAAGTGGGAGGAGGCGGAGGGGTTAGGGAAGGTGGTTAAGGGGGGTAGGCTGGGGGGCACTGCCAGTCTGATAGGACCTCAGCTGCTGGTATTTGGCTCATTTTAGTGACTGACTTTTGACCTTAGTTTGTTAGCTGGTGAAGTTTGCTGACACCTGAGCGATGAATGCTTGCCGTGCATTAGTTGGAGGGTGTTTCGCTTAATGTAAAAAAAAAAGAAAAAAGAAAAAAAGATCTTTGGTTCAGGAAAGCATCTCTCTTTCTCTTCGATTTGAGTTTTCAGCTGGAAAAAAAAAACTGAGCTCGAACTGAGCTGCCCCTGTATTCCAAGCCAAAGTGTTTCAGGTAGGTAAGTAAAACACCTGAGTAGACAGGGAATGCTATTTTGTGTGTTTGTGGGCTTGCATGTGTGCATATGTGTGGTGAGAGTCTGATGAGGGGCACGAAACTGGGCAGCAAGTAACGTCAGCCAGACACTCCTAAATTCAGCGGTGAGTGTTCATTTGGCCTTTTTTTTGCTTTGCGGAAAATTACTTTTTGTAAACCGGCTTTGTTAATCACTCGCCTCGATGCCCTGCACAGACCTTCGTCTCATAATGAAACGCCAACAGCGCCCGCAGTTCAATTTCCAACAGGCATCCCAAAGAACTTACCGTGTCTTTCCCACGCGGGACATCGTAACTCTCTGAAAGACGCAGTTGGACGCCATCTTGTTTTTGAGGCATATTTCGGTCGTGCAGTTTGAGAAACGGCTAAATTCACAGGTGAGATTGCTGCATTAGTGACTCCTACTGAATAACAACCCCGTCCCCATTAGTCAAATGAAGCGACATGACAGATACGTGGTAAACTGAACAAGCACTGGCTGGGTAGGAGTTATTCAAAGTGGCTGAAAATTAAAAAAGGAGCACATTAAAAACAAAATCCGGCAGGTTTTCCGTTTTCAAACCTTTTATCTGCAAGATTTTAGCCGCGGCAGCAACAGAACGAGCCTCCTGTTCCCATTATCAGCATTACGCATCCGGTCTGGGGAGTGGGGTGGAGGTGTGGGGGTGGGGTGGGGGGGGGGCTGTATAATCATAAGTCACACAATGAAAAGCCACCACTGTTAAGCAATGAACACCTACCTCCACTTGCTCCCATCTGAGTTCCCAGGTGGGTGTGCAACATGGCAGACCTTTGTTCCGTGTGTGTGTGGAAAAGCACACACTGTCAACACGGGAGAGAAAAGCTAATATTTACCACGTATGGCCTCGGCTTTAATATTAGCTAGAGGCGCTAGCCGAGGGAGAACAGAGGTCTCACTCTGGCCCCGCTTCCTACCCGAAAGCAATATCCAAAGATTTATTTTTTACACCTTTACTGCTTTATTAGACCAGATAGAGTGAAAAGTATCAGGCTGGAGAGAAGGGAAGGTGGGGGGGCTGGGGTGTATTGTACTTTCTGCAGTCAGTGGGTTCACAAGGTACTTTTGACATCTATTTTAGTCGATATCGAGGAAAGTGCGTTGGAGTTTTCGTCTTGATTAAGATTCATATTTGTTGCCAGTTATGTTACAGGTTGTAAATTTTGCTTTCACTCGCAATCAGCCTGAATTCAGCCGAGCGAAAACGTGGCTCTGGGAATCTATTATTGTGAAGTATGAAATGCAAGCAGCAGCTCAGAGTACCTGGCTACGGGCAAACCACTGGGGGAGGGGGGGGTCTCCAGAAGATTGAATTTCTATGATTGCGTAATATCAGTGTTTTAGCTCAAGATCTGAGCTTGTCAGGTCGGTTACAAACAGAAAAACAAAAACAATCTGCACCTTAAATGATAAAAACACCCCCCTCTCTTCCTTTGTACAGTACCTGCAGCCTGACAATAGCCCTGGAGCAATCTGCAATCTACACGGCAAATATTCAGTCGCCCCCCCCCGCACTCCTGATCCGCTACAGTTCCAAACAGGAAATGATCTCGGAGGGGGCATTCCTGTCCTCGTGGCCCAGACCAGCAGAGTGCATATTGAAGACATACCGGCCGTGTCCCCCCCTCCCACCACCCAGCCCCGTGTCAGGGAAAAAAAAACAAAAACTCCAGACGAGTTCTTGTCCAAGCATTTTGGCTAAATACTGCATGAAATTGCCAGAGGATTTCAAATGAGTCAAGCTGTGGGGCTCTGGCCCGGGACCCGCATCAATATCCCACTTATGCCGGTGGCCAGGTGTCGAGGGGAAATTCTCAATTGAATATTGTATCCAGCTTTCTGGGGGCTTGGGGAGCTGTATCTTGTGCGGATATTCATCCCCCCCACCCCCACCCCGTCTCCTCTCCTTCCGTCTTGTTTTTGGCGTCCCTCCGATCCGGGGCCGAGCGCAGTCTGCCGCGGGCTCCCCGCTCGCACACCTGCCGCGGAGAAACAGCTGTGGTCCGGCACAACATCATTAGTGCAGCTGAAAGAGAAGGAAAGGCCTGCGAAGCCGTTCCCTCCCCTGTTTACTCTCCCCGAGAGTTCAACTCCGGGGCATCTGTACAATGGACAAACATTTTTACGATAAAGACGTGCAAAAGTTGGCCCCCTCCCGCTCCCCCCCCCGCTGAGCTCTAACGGCCGGGACGTGTAACGCGATCGTGACTAAACCTGTGAGAGAGCAGGGCCGCTGAAAGAAAATTTTATACCTCAAGACAAATGTGTCTTTTTGGGGGCGTTCGCTGTACAGCGCTGTGCAGCTGTACGCTGGATGACTATATCCCCATGCAGCTAAGTCTGCTTATAGCCCTGGCGGGGGTGATGGGGGTTGGGGGGGCGGGGGCTCGGTAAAGCGTGAAAAATGAACTCTGTAAAATGAGGGTTTGACCCTGGCATTGGAAGACCTCACCTCTTTACCCCAGACCAGAAATCTCTCATCAAGCCACGTATTTTACGAGCAGCGGAGAAACATGGGAACGCGTTACGCACGTCGCTGTAACCGATACGTCCTTTAGTGCATGTGCAAGGACGAGGGGAGAGGAAGTGCCTCCATTGATTTGTAAAGATACCGGAGCGTAGGCCTCCCTTAACGGCGTCTGTTCTTCCAGAAACAGAGGAGGGAGATTTGACCCCTGTGGGTACCAAGGGCTGCTCCGGAGAGCAGACGCCAAGCCGCAGACCCGAGACTCCGCTGTAAAAAATGTCCACGTTGACAAGTCACTCCACGCTGCCCCAAGTCCCATAACTGCACTGCTCATTATCGCAGCGGAAATGTGTGCAGAAATCATGAATTATGACTAACTGTGGCCGAACAGTTTTTATTAGCATCGATCTGAGCCAGCGGCTGTCAGAGAGAGGTGTGAGATAAAATGGGGGACGCCGCCGCAGACCTTCTGACGGTTTGTACTTTTAGGCGTTCACGGGGTTGTTCTCGTTTGCAACCGCAAAAACCCAGCGTGAAGTCGCCGTATTTGTCAGTTTTTCGGGGAAATGGTGCAGTCCGGCTCAGGGTCGCCACAGTTCTGTTTGAGATGTCGTTTGGTTGGAGCTTACCAACGCCCTCAACGCACCATGACTGTGTGTGCGAGTCTGCTGTAAGCTACTGATTTGTTCTGTTATGAGACGCAGTGAAACCTTACGTGTGTGGTAGTGCTGACTCTGCACAGCTCAGATTGTTTTTGCCTTGTAAACCAAGAACTTACACTCAAGCAAACGACAAACCGGCTTTAAAGCTGAGAATAAAACTCCATTCTTGACCTTTGGAAGCAGAAGTCCACCGTGTCCCAGATGGGTCCAATTAGTGGCTGGAGCTTTCGGTCGTATCACGAGACCTTCCTCTGCAGAAACGCGTTTGTCCAAGTGTCGTTAAACCGTAGAAAGGTTGAGATGGAAGGCTCCGTCTTGACCTCGAAGCAGTACTTGACAAAACCGCAAGATTGCATCAGTAATTATAATCAATATCAATAATGCAGTATGATTCTGCATTTCAGAGCTTGGTTAATGTACTATTTTTCAATATTTGTTTTTACACCCATGATGGTTACCATAACCCAAGATCAAGTTAAAACAAAAGTACAGTAGAAGTTTGATTCCAACTTTAAATTAGTTTTGCAATTCCACAGTTACGATTCAAGGTCGATAAAAGAAGTGGACTTCACTAATCTTTTCATTAAACGGAGAGGTTTGGTAGTGTGACACAGTTTTTCTCTGGCACAATCTCCACTTATTGAAGTAATACTAGATTATTTGTGGGGGGTTGATAACGAGGTCGATCAGGTCGCTTGTTTCAAGGTGAAGTCATTTGGCCGAAGATCTTTCTGGAAACCGTTGCAGAGAAAGTGAAATCATCCCTCCTTTCTGTGGGCTGATTTTTCTTCCTCCAAGAAGAAGAAGAAGAAAAAAAAAATCAATTTCAAGACTCGGCACTGGATTAAATAACCTGCTTTAGATGAGGATTTTTTGCAGTGGATCCCTACCGGAGAAAATCAATCCGTCACCACGCGCACAGGAAGGAAGCCTGGGCTGGGGAGAGATACTGCTCTTAATGACATGTCTCTGTGTGCCTGGACCAGAGGGGGAAGTAACCGGATATTTAAACAGAGATAAGAGTGTGTGCCAAAGGGGCCGGGATTGGATATGACTGAAGCCCCATGGCAACCGGCCGGGGCTATCGGATATGGAAAGGTAAATAGTAATGCAGTCGTAGCATGTTTTAATGCTGTAAATTAAAAGCTCATGTAACATTCATGCGAGGGTGATATATAGGTGTTCCTCCCCTGCCAAGTTTTCATTAGTGATTTCCTCCACGCTTTTAGCGGCGCGCTTGTTTTTAAATCAAGATTTGGAACACGCGTTTTGGCTCATCAGGGTCTGGAAGCAGAAATCAGATATGCTGTATTTCCAACCCAGACCGCTCGCTGCCATGCGATGATGATGATGAAGGAGGTGGAAGTAACTTTTACTAAACTGCGGGGAAAAGCTTGAGTCGGTAGAAGAAAGAAGGACCGCGGAGGAAAAAAGAAACCTTGAAAGTCGTGTGTTTATCTAACCAGTGTCGATTAAAGTCCAACACCTCGCTCTCGCTCCGCTATACATACGCCGCTGATATGATCTTCTCCTACATTTCCCAGGGAGGCCTCAGCATCTCCCAGGGAGCAGGCCTCAACTCGTTGCATCCAGCTGTGGGTTACACAAGTTATTCGCAGTTTAACCGCAACCTGCGTTCGGGGGCAGATTGCATTCTGGTCCGTGGAGGCTCCCGCGTCGCCGCGGCCGACGCTCATCGTCCACGCTTTATCCCGCTGAAACATTTTTGGCCATCGCACCTCTCTGATGACGGGTCGTGCATTTTATCAAGCAGGCCAGAACCGAACTAATTTGCGACGGCCAACACATCTGCCTGTGAGAATAATCCAGCCAGAGATTACGCTGGCATCAGAGTTCGATGAGGAAAGCAGTTTAGCATTATATGGATCTAATTTCAAGGAGATGGGTTTGGATTTTTTCACACCCTTATTGAAAACAATTACAAAACAAAGTTTATTTTGTCTGGTCCAGCCTCCGTGATGGACGGCAAAACTGAAGCATGTAAACCGGATGAGTCTGGCTCTGTGTCCGCTTAATGATTCCCAGTCAGTTGCCATTGAGCAAGGCATTAAACCCCCTCCCCGAAAGTAAAAGCCAGTCACGGCTGTGGGAAATTCCCAGAAATAAAAATGTGCCCAAAGAAAAAAAAAAAAAGAGTAGATCCGTGAATTGGGTTTGAAAGGGGGAAAAACAGCCGTGTCAGCTTTGCCTTTTCTCTTCACTCCCACACTGATCTGTGTATCGGTCGGCAATGTTTAGTGTTCGGTCGCCGCGGCCGGATCAGGTTCTCGCTCCGAGTTATCGCTCAGAAAGTCTGTTGTAACACGAGCGGCCTGGTGTTGCGGATACAAAAAAATAATAATACACGAGTTTGTTTTCCTGCTCGCTTTTGTGGATTGGACCTGAAATCATATGGAACGTATCTTCCCCTCCGCGGTTTGATGATAATGCTCC
Organism: Psettodes erumei; assembly: GCA_016785225.1. Taxonomy (NCBI): domain Eukaryota; kingdom Metazoa; phylum Chordata; class Actinopteri; order Pleuronectiformes; family Psettodidae; genus Psettodes; species Psettodes erumei. The sequence goes on along the minus strand of JAFBJZ010000422.1, from coordinate 414,231 downwards.
CAGACAACGCCAGAGGAAATGATTAAACTGTGTTTTGTGGTGTGTTTGTTTTACTTTGAGCCCGTTTGAGTCGTTTAGCTCTTCTGGAAAACGGCGAGATGCGCTCCTGGAGTCTCAGAGCGTGCGTCCGAAGAGCTGCCGAGGTTTGATGTCTGTGAGTCCGGATGATGCTTTTATTTGGCGTGACGAACCCCTGAGTCCGGCAGCCGGAATGAGCTCTGGTCCAAACACTACAAACAGTCGGACGGTACGCGGTGTGCGGCTCACCGCCGCTACGCCTCGCCAACAGGAACTCAATCTTCCCGTGATGCTGCGATGGTCGCGCATGACAGAAATTCCAAGAAAGGTCAGGAGAGCTTGAAGAAGAAGTGTGCATGACAGGAAGCAGAGAGCGTCACGAAATATTTGTTCGGCAGATGGGTTCGAGCCGCTGCTGACAGCCGCGAACACCCCCACCCATACACGCACCGTGTCTATGTTTCCAGCACCTCCAACCGTTGGCAAGGCCACAGTCCTAACCTCCGCCGGCTTTGGGATCAGGTGATGCTCCGCGAAAAGGATTAGCGGCAACTGGATCCGTTTGGCAGCGGCGCAGGAATTTTCATTACAATGATCTTGGGTGTGGTGCGCCAGGAATGCATCCTCAATAGGAAAGAGAGGAGTACACCGGAGCGAAGTGTGAGGGAGTGGCAGGTGGGGGGTGTGTGTCTGTGTGTGTGTGTGTGTGTGTGTGTGTGTGTGTGTGTGTGTGTAGTATTTTCTTCCCTAATCTGGCTACTTTTAGGGTTTTGTTGACCCTCACTCTCTGTCAGGGAGAGAATATTGTTTCATCCTTTTCTTATTGCATCCACGACTGTTTTCCATTTTTTTGCATCAGCACATTGCACTCATCGTTTTTTTTTAATCAATTATCTTAATTACCTTAGCGTTATCTCAAAAAGAAGACGCTCTGTTTGGCTCTCCAGGTTCCTCTGTAAACTCGCTCCACCCTTGATATCTTTGGCCTCATCTCTGTTGGGTATTTGATTTTCTGATTTCACACGAGCCTCGTCCTCTGGAGCTGGCAAACACCTGCCTGTCGATGTAGGAGAGTTACATGGCGGGAGCGTCTGCTCCGCTTTCAGTTTGGCTGCACCTCCTAAACGACGACGACGCATCCCAGAGTGCTGCAGCATGACGTGCACAAAGCGGCAGGACATTTCTGTTGCTTTGCAGTTCTGCATCGAGGCCGTCAGATCTGCATTTTACTTGTGTATACTAATGCAGCGAGGAGCAATGAGGCATCGTGAAACCCAACTTCCCGCCTGAGGGCGTGTTGTACCCATATCACAGGAAATAGCGATGTGCTGATTATTTCATTTCGCGAGGTGCCGCAGAGCTGACATTTTGACGTCCGCGTCTTTCCTGCGGCGCGGCCCCGACATGTTCTTGATAATTTGCTCAGACTGCAACGCTGGATTTGTAAGTCTGTATTTTATCTAATCTCCACTTGTGTAATCAAACAGGTGTCTGGTGTTTAATCTGGCAACTGAACCTGCATTTAACAAGCTCTTCCACCCCGGTCCTCCCCCACTGATATTTCAACCTCTTTGTTTAGCAACGAAACGCAATCATCGTGCCGCGCACTCGCTGAGAGCTGAAGACCAAGCCACCGTGGCTGAAAGGCCTTTCCGATTGCAGGTCACGATTTTGGCGTGGGGTGGGGTGGGGGGAGCGAGACGGGGAGAAAAAACCCCTCACGGGGGCGAGGCTCTGGAATTACCTCCACAATTGCAAAGTGAAAGCCGTTCTTAGAGGGGGGCAACAAAGAGCTCTCTGTCTGGGCAGCGCCTTTTGGCCCAGGAGAAATACTATCTGCCGCCACGCACCCCCAGCAGGGCAGGGTGGGCAGAGCGCCGCGCCGCTGCCACGTCCCACGGCTCCATTGACAATTGTTGCAGTTGGCTTCTTCCATTTACATGCAGAGGATGAGAGGGAACAATGCCGGCTATTATATGATCTTTACCGTCCATGTACGGACCGTAAACCTGTGGCTGCCTGCTGTGTTGTTGTTCGCGTGAAGACATTATACGGGCTACATGTGAGCTTCAACTAGCCAGCATCAACAGCTGTTTACTTACCAGTCAAGCAGAAATGTTGGAAGCTCTGCATCATTTTTTTGTATAGATCTCGAAATCGCTGTGGTTGACTCTGACGTGCACAAACTCTAAAGGTCCTTAAATGGCCAGATTACACTCCCTGTACCGGTGAGAAGTGCAATATATGTCACTGGCTCCATTTAATCCAGTTAGTAATCCTCAACCTCGCTTTCAGAGGCATTGACTTGGAGGGAAGAGAAGAGAAGGTGCTCCTAATCGCCGTGGAATCTGCAAAGATCCAGCAAAACATCTCCTCCCCCTCCTCCCTCCCCGAGCTTTTCCCCCTTTTCGAACGTGCAGATGGCAACAGCTGTCCGTGGAGCGGCTTGAGAAATTGCAGCAACTGGAAAAGCATTTTAATTTCCACTGTGCAAGGTGACGTCTGACGCGTTTTCCAGAACCTCTCAATGTAGGCGATCTGCGGGATGAGAGATATCGTTTGGGGGCAGACAAAAATCAGATCCGGACTTTGACGTCATTTTGACACTGATTTAAAGTATTTTCACGTTTGACCACGTGAGCAGACTTTCAAACTAGGCACTGAATAACTAATAACTGAGTTGATTATGATGATCCTGGATTAGGACTCTTATCCAGCCTTATTTTAAAAGGAAAAAACTTTACAGTGAGGTGAGTGTAAATTAAAAAAAAAACAACAGATATGCGCAAAAACAGCAGGTATAAGACACAAACCCTGTACACGTTGCCAGTAGGTGGCGACATGTCCTGTCTACATCTGCTGGTCTAAACCGACCACACACTATCTGTTTGTTTCCTTTTGTGGAGGTTGTGCAGGGTGCATGGACGGATGAGGAAGAAATTGCTTTCCATTGATTATTCTGAAATTTGTTCAGGCCAACGCCACAGACTTCCTGTTGGCTCCTCTGACTCGGGGATCGGGCGGGGGATAATTTTCTGATATGGATCCTTTTAAAATTTTAATGGACCATATTCTGATAACACAAGGGTTGTTTTGCAGTGTTTGCCTTGCTCAAAGAAAAACTGATTGCATTCATTCAGTTACTCCTCCTTCTTACTGAATGGGGAAAGTTGTGCTTGGCCCCTCCTCCCTCTCCTCCTTTGGTTAATAAAAAAATAAGTAGAATAGATCAAGAGCAGTCATACACAGCAGAGGACAGTAGAGGAAGAGGAGGAGCAGACCGCTGAGAAAAGAGGAGCAAAGTGAGCAAACTTCATGACAACAACACGAGTCCCTCGCCTCCTCTCCCCCCGCCCCCCGCCCCCCCCCCCCCGGTCCTGAATCGCGTCCAAATCTTATACATTCACAGGCCAGGGCCGGCCAACTTTCACAGCTGTCACACATTTTCAACAGATTCCACCGGCCCTCGATGAGGCTGGGGAGAAGACATTCCTGCGCCATTACACATCGGCTAAAAGGAATTACCGTTAACATCTGATATTGTGGAAGTGGGAAATTTGCCACCCCGACCTTGCCCAAAGCGCTCCGGAACTCAGGGTCATGGATTTATTATCTCAGATGGCCCTCAGAGGTCACCGGGGGCCGTTTTTTTCCCCCCTCACTGTTCCGGCAAAAACCCCTGCAGCCCCAAGTGTGCTATTCATTAAGTACACTCTGCAGCTTTGTGTGTGTGTGTGTGTGTGTGTGTGTGTGTGTGTGTGTGTGTGTGTGGGGGGGGCGGGTTGACTCGCAGGGGTGGGAGACACATGTTACTGTTGCTCTACGGGTATTTGTCATAGGAACGGCATGTCTTGTCAGACTGAGAGGCCATTCCCAGCTGTTGGGCTGCAGCACCGTGATGTGGCCTGAGCCCAATCCCCCCCCGGAGCAACCATGGCCACATAAACAGGATGCCTCCGACGTACAATTGCACAAGTGTGGGAGACAAATCCCAGTTCGACACCAATCTTCTTCTTTTTTTTCCCCCACTTTCCTCCAATGGGAGTTAGGTTTCACGTCCATCAGAAACATCTCTTCACGCTTCTTGTTTTGATTTCTTACTTTTTCTCACGCTAAGCATTTTTTTTGCGGATCCACACCAAAGAGGAGAGCGAGAGATTAAACATATTTCCACCGCTCGCAGGTTTCCACTTACTGCTCAAAAAAGACCCAAGATCATCCCTGTGTGGAAAAAACTAACGCAGCCCCTTCATTCACCTACGTAAGACCAGCACAGCAGGTGTGAGGGGGGAAACCTGCAGGCCCACAACTCTACGCTGTCTGGTGAGGTGGCCAATTAAAGATTTCTCTTTGCATTTTCTCATCACGAGAGCTGTAAAGTCCTGTCCTGTCCTAACGCTGACATGCTGCTGTGTTCGCTTTAGCATATTAGCATGCTAACACCTGACTTTTAAGCAGCGCACACAAAGCGCAGGTGATGCGTCGATGGGTTTCTCAGCTGTTGCGTCACAAAGTGGCAGCTGTTGTTGTTGACATGTTGCAGTCTGGATAACAGGCCCATATACGCCCCCCCCCCCGACTTCGTTTTGCTCGTCAAACAAACTTGTTGACAAAGTTTGGCGCGAGGAGTCGCACGGACGGGACATGGAGCAAGCTGTGTCCCATTATGTGCCAAGTGAATGGGAACCATAATAACAAAACACACACAGGCATCTTTTACGGACACACTGTGGAGGGAGAGCTCGCATGCAAAATGTACCATTGAGGCTCAAGTGACAAAGTCCAATTATCTAGATAGACTTTTATTTTCCTCAGCAAAAAAAACCATTGTCAGTTATTTGCCTTGGAATGATCTTGATGGTGTATTTCTATTGCTCTCTCCTGCTATTTCAGTACTTTCAGCAAAATTCAACTGTGGCTTCAAGTCTCTCATCAGTCAACTCTTAAATTTGGTGCTTGTTTCCAAGCACCTGCAACGCTGGCACGATCAAAATCCCTTCTCTCTTAAAACGTCCTTTTTCTAAAATGTTCATAACAGCTAAATATTTATAGAAAGTCCCGGTGCCAAAGTAACCCACCGCATTTTCTAAATAAGCCTTATTTGAAAACAAGGTCCAGATGTTTCACGTTTTTCTGGCTACGCGCGGCGCAGATGGCCCGCGAGGAGTCAGCGTGTGTTTTCACCGTTTCCATGACTGGGAGCTCAATGATGGCCGTCTTAGTAATTTCGAGGCAACCCCGGCGCTCGACTTCCAGGAAGTAGAGCGAAACTATGCCGGGGCCTGCGTCATCCAGTGAGTCAACCAAACAGTCTGGAGGGGGATATCTGTGAGAGAGTCCAGGCACAGTCATTCCTCCTTCCTCTCGCTTCCATGACTGCTCGGTTCGCTCGCTGGCAGGTCACCGCGTCCAAAAGCGTTCACGCTCCGAGCTGCAGTTTTACTTCCAGCGTGTTACTGGATTTATCAGATGAACAGAACATCCTTTCCAGTGCGTTCCAGCGCGGCCTGGTATTGTGGGATGATATGGAGCTGCTGAGCGGTACATGACAGGAACTGATTCACTGACCCATTATTTATCCAGGTCCGTCTCTCTGAGACAAACAGGAACAACCTGGTCAACAAGGCCACAAGCATCCAGAGTGATAAAATTCCTGGTTTGTAGCCGTGTCATCAGTGCGCTCTGTCGGCCTGTCTGTCCGTCATCCACGCATCAGGTCCCATTCTCATTGAAAAATCTCGCAGATGTTCGCATTTTCCCAGTAGAGGAGGTCTAACAAGTTTACTGATCCCCTGATTTTTAGACCGGGCTTCAGCCTCTTATGTTTATTTATCTTTATGATGTTTTTGGGAATACTTTTGGAGTCTCTCCCATTCCAGTTTCTTTGTTCTCTACAGTGAAAGACTACTCCGCTGCAGGTGTAAATTTAAAGACCTGAACAGACGTGCATCTTGAAGATTATATATTGGCCTGATGTGTGAATGAGGCCGAGTGGGACCCGGGTGCGTTTCTGTACGACTTCCAACAGATTTCCAACAGCCAGATAAAATCCATCTTGGATCGTGCCTGCGAGGGAACAGAAAACCTTCTTCTTCCTTGATATCTCGCCCTCCAACTTAACGCCACCGCTCACTCGCTGACAAGTTGCCAAACGCCGTGTGAGCATTGCGGTGATATAACACACGTGTCGTGTCTGAATTAAAAACGCGACATATATACGTAACATAAGCCAAACATTTGTCTAACAAAGACCTTCTGAAAGCTCTGAAGACGTTGCCTCTGGAGGAGGATGAAGAGCTGATGTGATGGAAGTTAGCTGTTGCTGATATCAGGAAATCAGATTTATAAAAGGCAGATTATTGCTTTCATGTAGCAGAGGGGGGGAAAGTCCCACTTGCGTCACATATTCCAACCGTAACTCATACGCGAACATGAAAACTTTTAACGTGACGTTCCCGTCGACAAACGTATCCCTCGGCGTAGACTAAACATAGACATTCCTCAGCGGAACGAATTCGTGTAAATACGCACGAAAGCCAAACGGCGGCGTTTGAAGCCAGCCTCGCCGATATCGATATCCCATCGCTGCAGCACCTGATATTAAGAGGAACCCTGCCAGATGACTGGGAAGAAGAAAAGGGGGGAAAAAATAAAAGAAAACTTGTCAAGTCGCTGCGGCTCTGCCGTGCCCCCGGGGGCTGGCTTCTTAGCTTTCCTTTTGTCTGAGCGAGGATACGGACAAGTCTGTCATTTGACCGCCCCCCCCCCCCCGCTGTGTACACTTCAGATCTGGCCCTGACAGACTATGAATCATCTGTTAGGAAACTAGGTTAGAGCACAATAGGCTCTTCATAATGCAAGGCAAGGCCAGGTAGTAAAGCGAGGGGGGGGGCGGCCATATTGGAATTGGAGTCTGAGGAAACGCTCGGTTTGTTTTTTGCTCTGTCATTTAAATTTTTTTTTTTTTTTTTAACGGTAAGAGTCGTTTCCAGGCGAGGCAGTAAAATCCTCGCAAAGGGTTTAATGATGGCCGCAGTTTTTCTGCATTAACATGCGCCATGCAAAAAAAATAAATAATATATACATATATATGCAGGCTCTTCACAGCAGTGAGCTTTTACTCGCCATGCATTATTAAAAATACCATCAATATTGACACTGTAGGCTTTACAGTCCAGAGAGGCTGGGAATTTTGCCTAAATATTTTAACAACCTCTCTTCAATTTATACCCCCTCCCCCACCTACGTGTTTCAGGCCCTCTATGGCTGCGCTGCGTGTCCGGTCTACCTTACAGCAAGGAAATTAAATGTTAAATATTTACCATTCCCCTGGTATGTGACCCCGCAGATTCCAGCTGTGATGGGTAGCAGCCGCATTCCTCCCACAGGAAGTTTATCCTTTACTCCTTTTTTTTTTTTCTTCCTCCACCTCCTCCTCCCTGTCTTGACAGTGCTTTTGAACACGGCCAGTGGCTCAGGCATCAGCCTAAATCCCTGTCACGAAACACACTAACATGTCACGTGTGTCACTGCGATCGCACCGTGACGCTTTCCAGGACTCACTGGATATTTCCAGCGGCTGTCGTGCAGAAGGTGAAATGTGTCGCGTCCATACGATATAGATTCTTTTAACGCGACAACACACAACATTTTGTTGTTTGCTTTTCTGGAAGTCAAGTGTGAGGGCAAGTCTTGCACCTCATCTAACGTGACTGCCCAGGCTTAACACAATTGACAAGCAGCAAAGCTAACACGACAACTGATGCACAAATTTTAATCAGCGGAAACACAAATCAAAAAATAATAATATAAATGTTGACCTGAAGCCTTTTGGATTAGATCTTTTGGGACGTTTTAGACATTTACACTTGCACAGAAGAACACAAAAGTAAACCTCCACAGCTGCAGTTGTAATACAATGTGATGCATACACTGTAAAGTTGTTCTTCACTTGTGTGATTCGTTCCTGTAACAGAAAAAAACTGCAGTCTGTGATGTTTCTGTTACATTTAAGGCATCTGTTTTTTTCCCCCTCCACTTCTAATCAACTCACCATTAAAATTGCATTTTGGGTCTAATCTTTCAATGGGGAAAACTGCACTTTTGTCACGGCAAAGAACGCGACCAAATTTCGAACATAGGCCGAGTGAAAAGAAATGGGAGTCGTCCGATTTCACAATATCCCCGGCACAAAGCGTCTCTTTACCCCCGAGACCCCAGGCACCCCACCCCCTCAGATGTAGCCTTTTGTTGTGTGCATGTGACTGTAGAAATGGCTCAGTAGGAAATGCCAGACACCCACAAAAAAAGCGAGAGAAAAATAGTTGTGGGGAGCCACCCTCGGCATCAATTCAGCTGCAACAAGAAGCGTTTTACAGCTGGTTTATTGTTATTCCTCTGCTGTTTAAGCTGTCTTTCATGTCAAAAGTCTTTTCCTGCTTACAAATCACTGGGAAGCAATCCCTTTGGCCGCACCGCTATGCCCTTAAGCCCCTTCCTAGGGTTCAGCCCTTTGATTACCTGTAACGTTGGCCATCAAGTTAAAAAATGGAGAAACGGGCTGCTGGGATAAGCTTGTGTTCTTGTCTGGAGCACCCCCACCACCACCTCTGACTTCTTTTCAGCAATTCCTTTTTTCTTGTCCGTGCCGTCTCGATGAGCCTGGGAACAAAATCTCAGCAAGGCACGGAGGTGGTGGTTGTTTGGGAAATTGTTATGCTTTGGCTGCATTAACGAGGAGTCCTCGCAGTAAACAAATTCATGAACTAATTAGTTTAGAAGTGCAGAGCCCTGTCCCCCGAGAGAGACGTACAAGCGGCGCTGACCTTTGACCCCTCCAGGCTTTAGATTCAAGGTTAAACGTGCAGCGGTGTCCTCAGAGTGAACACCACTGTCGCACCGCCGCCCCTCAGCCAGACGCCCAGACCGGTTGTCACCGCTCCTGAGTTTTAAGACGTGCTTAATTGGCTTCCCCAAGCGCCTGAGGAGGGGAAAGAGAGAGGGAGCGAGCTTGTTACGAGCCCTTCTGTTCCAGAGGAGGGAAGGGGGAGATCTGGGGGGAGGGGGGGAGTCCCTTATCAGCCATCGCTGGACACCTCCGGTGGCTATTAATCAGAGCCAGAGCCCGACTGGAGCCAGAAGAGGATCCACAGAGGGGCGGGAGGGAGAGGGAGAGGCCGAGCCTGGAGCCGAGCCTGGGCCTCACCGACACCCTCGCATCGGGAACCTCGACAGACGGACAGACGCTCCCCCCCTCCTCTCCCTCCTCAGGTCCAAGGGTACGCACCAGCACAACCCCCAGCGAGTCCTCCTCGACTCCTCCGCCGTCTTCACTCAAATTGATTTAGGTCCCGTTTAGCCCCCTCTGGCCAGGGCCCATCCATTTCAGCTGGTGTGACAGGTTTATGTCGCCCCCTTACTGTGTTATTATATTGGTGCTGTGCTGCCAGTTACTATTGTGCTAATGAAAATTTAGCACCAGACGTAATATTCTTTTTCACAGGATGTGCACTCAGCATGCAAAATATCTTGAGCGCATTTATAGGATTGAAAGCGCTCATTATTTTTAACGTTCGTGACAGACCGGGCTGAAAAACAGTTTTATGGACAGGAAAACAACTATTAGGTGTTGTCAGTGCTGGGGTGTTTGTTAAATGAATTTAACCTTCTGTACACGTTAGCTCGGGCATGGCCTCTGACCCGGCGCTCAGAGGAACTCAGTGCCCCAAGACGGAAAGTCTGCAGCCATGCTAACGACCCCGCGAGGCCAGTGCACACTGGTGCTTTGAGCTAAGTGCTAACAAAAGTGCGCTAACATGCGCACAGGGACAATGCAGATGTTCAGCAGTTATAATGTTTAGTCTGCTCACTTAGCGTGCTAACACCTCCTGATTAGCATTAAAGAAAGATCAGCCGAGGCTGCTGATGGGAACGTGCATTCGAACCAAGAGTTGTCAAAGTTCCCACTACTTGATGGCAGCTTCACGGCCAAGAGCGCAACCAGCACTGGTGGGGCCCGGTTTGTTCCTGCGTTGAGTAAATCCACATTGCCCAAGCCCATGGAGGTCCAAATCTGCAAGACATTGTCTGAATTCTGCACAATTTCCTTTGAAACATCAACCGGAGCGCAAACTCCCAGCTCGCAGATTTCGGTATGCAGACCTTGAAACGTGTTAATGACCGAGAATGCTTCCATCCCGCCCGGCGTTTCAGAAGAAAAACTCCCAATCTCTGCGGCAGCCATTACCAAATAGTGCGAAATTCATTATTACAGCGGTTCCCACAAGATGAGAGACGCGGGGGGAACGTTCTGATGAATTTCAAGTTTAAATGGAAAGCTTCTGTGGAGCGTACTACAAAGCGCCATGTGTAAATACTGAATAATGAGCCACTTTCAAGTCCCCCCAACTTTGTATCTGCAGCAAAAAAAAAAAAAAAAAAAAAAAAAAAAAGCGGCATTAATGACAGCTTTTGGTGTGGTTCACATCACACGGAGCCATGAAACGCAATCGCCGGAGATAAATTTGTTATTATTAGTCTCTGAAGGCACGTGATTTACAAGCCCCCGTGCATTTGCGCTCAAGATGTGCTGACACGGCTTCTTTGAGACACATGCGAGAAATATTAATGAGGCGCTCGTTCGCCGCTTACGCATGACACTCACAATTAGTCATCATTTGGCACGCGAGCCAAATCTCCCTCCGAGAACGTGCCGGTGATAACTGTTACTGTAGGGACTGCGTAGCCATGATTATTACGTTTACGCTCGCGTCACAGGCGGCGAGCGCTGTCTTATCTAAAGGGAGTACGCAACGAGTATTTAACTGTAAAAGGAAAAAAAAGTAGAATAATCTAAGCAGGCACGAGTTAAAAAGGTTAAAACAGTACATGTATTTTAGACGCGCCGTGTTCCCACATTTCAGTGATGGTCAAATGAAAGAGCTGAGCATGTTTCCTGCCTGAGTCACTCACACACACACACACACAACGCTGGTGTTTAATGTAACTTGAGGTCAGGATTTCTCCTCATGAGTAAAAGGACGGAGTCATGCAAACAAGCGACTGCTGTTTTTTTTTTTTTTTTTACACACGCTGAATTCAGGACACGCCGGGGTTGCCAGGCAAGTTGACTCAGCGTCGCTTGGCACCGGCGTTACTCACCAGAACTCGTGGAAACGAGTGATGAAAGTTTTTCTTGAAAAAACAAACATTAAGCTGATTGTTATTTTGTCATTCTTCCGTGGTCAAATGAATTCAGATGAGTCACGTACTCACCCGCCGTACATGCGTAATTCTTTTTATCTTAGCGTGTGGCCTCCATGTTAAAGTCTTACAGGCAACGAGAAGTGACCGAGTAGAAATAATGCTGTTATTGATTCTCCTTTTTTTTCTGAGTAGGATTTGATAATTTCTTATTTTTCTGCCACCCAGTGGCAGAATGAAGAATGACAGCAACGCTGACTATAAAGTGCATTTTTATTCCTTTGCATATTTAGTGCAAATGATGGATCTTTTAATCTGCCGTCACATTTCTGCTCTCTACATTTTGGATGTGCAGTCAGGATGCTGAAAAAAAAACCCCATCTGTTTTTCAACTAACTCTGCTGTGAGCAGACTTGCTTCTGTTTGCAATTGCACCACCCCTACAATTTTATTTTGCGTGAACAAATCTGCAGGGATTTGGACAGAAACACTTGACACAGTTTTACTCCATGCGTCTTTATCTTCCACCACTTACCTTTTCCAGGCCGGTCTCTTTTCTTCTGCCGTGTTCTTACAAATAGTAGATATTGCTAGTGTTACAGCATTGAATTCCACACAGACGCACAAAAGCAGGTGTGTGCTCAAACACGGGCTACCTGTGAAACCTAATCATGTGACAGATATTAATCACCCCTTGGCACACGGAGCGCAACAACATACCTGCGACGGGTGATTTCACCTCTTTGAACGCTTCAGCGCTTTCTACCTGCGCTCGGTGGACCCGCCGGAGACGACACGCAAGCCTTTAATCTGCGCTGTGCGGGCAGGGAAGGGTCAGGACGCACACACACACACACACACACACACACACACACACACACACACACACACACACACGCAGACACACAATGGGAGCAGCGAGGCAGGTGAACAGTTACTCGTGAGCATATGTCATGTATGATTAACGCAGCCGAGTGACCTGCACAAAAAGGTGTGGTTGTTTGCTTTGATACTCTGCACAAATGTATGGCGAGCCATACAATGCACCTGTCCCCAGCGCCACAAAGGGCCCCCACCTGAGCAAAAATAAAGGACAAGGTAAACACAAAGGCGCCTCACTCACGTAAATGCTCTCCTGCAGCAGTTCGCAGCTTGGCAGTTATTTAATCTGCATTCACCGCGGAATTTCCTCTTTACTTATTTCTCCCCCCCTTTTTTTTTTTTACTCCTTCCACGCGCTCATTTAGCATTAGCATCCGCCACGCTAAGCTCACAGTCGTGCCCAAACAAGTCAATCCGAGCTACCTCTCTGGTAGCTCTTTCTCAGAGGTAGGCCTACTCCTTTGAATCAATATCTCATTTCACAAACAGGCCGCCGGTTCCAATACTGTCTGACAAATGCCCCGCAGCCGGTGCCGATTCCAGGAAAAAAAGGGAAGCGGCTATTAACTTTGGCCATGGTACAGCGATAACTGGAGGGCAATGGTTACACAATCAGCTCCCTCCGCCTGATAAGGTCATTGTGTTAGCTCAGGTTCGGAAGTAAACCCGAAAGCCCTGTGTGACGAGCAAACAACAGGAAGGAAATAATCAATTTGGTGCTTTTAATGAACAACCCTGTATCGTGCCTCTCTGTCAGTGCAAAATTGCCACGCGCTGGTTAAACATTACTCCTGCGATAGCGCCGTCCTGAGGTAGTCGAGTCAGCACACAGGAACTTAGTGCATTGTCTGTGCCGCGAACCCGCGTTGGAGTAAAAGCAAAACACGACGGAAGATGCCGAGTGCCATAAATTTAACGACTGAAATCATATTTCTGCCACTGCAAGAGACTCTTTAAAGAAAAACAAGGACAGTTCATTGAACTTTGGTTCGTTTGGTCAGGGCCGGGGTTATTTTTGTTCACAGGAGCGTTTGCGTAAACGGCAAACACATCCTGCACCGCCACAGAGCGGGAGAAGCTGTCGGCCGCAGCTGAATTATGGAGCGTTAAAAAGACGCACGATGGAAAAGTTTGTGCCAAAGTGATCAAGAGTCTGACAAAGCGGGAGCTAGATATTCCTGCTTTATTGCTCGCTGGTGCGGGAAGAGAGCACTCAAGCTGTCGGAGGCTTTAATTTAACCTCACTTTCTTAGACAGGACTTTGAATTTACAGGTTCTCTAAAGTACACAGCGTCTAATTAGGCGCAACCTGAGTGGATCGTCTGTTTTATAACGGAGGCGGCTGAGTGCTGGTTTGGATTTTGGTTTACAGTTTTGGGGGTTTTTAAAAATTTTTTATGCTGAAACTGCTATCCTCCGCATATTTATTGATACTTGAGGACGGTGCGATAAATGTGGAAAATTGCCTTTCGTTTTGAGGGATTGCACCGGAGTCGAGTCCTCAGTGTGGAGACGCTGGGTCCTCTTCAGTGAAGACCCCCCTCCCTCCTCTCTCTCTCTCTCCCAAGGGGGGTTTCCCTTTGAGTTAGGCGGTGATGGTGTAAATCCTCCTCGAGGTGATGGAGGTGTCAGGGTGTAAACCTGATTTAGCCGGGAAGCCTGCACGTCGCGGGGAGGGGAGAGGTGGTCATGCTGATGTTGCTGAGGGCACCGCGAGGGGTCACAAATCCACCCAGATCTGAAACTTGACAAAGAAAAGAGGATGAGAGGATGAGGCGCGTTTGATGTGGTGAGGGCGGGGTGGTGGGGGGTGGGGTGTTTGATGTGACGACCGAGCGGGTGAAAACAACAGCGAGGAGCAGGCGTGTAAAAGTCATTGCTGATGTTTTCCCCCCAGCCTTATTCTTTTTAAAAATATATGATGCTGTCTGTTTTGCAGAGCAGCTGTAGAGTTTAATGGAAGAAGCCATTGCAGAGACGCCTTCTCTTACACCGTGAGTCACCTCGATTCCACCATGTCGCGCACATTCAATCGATCACATGAACTCGCTCAAATCGTCCCAGTATAGAAGCAGCTACAGGACAAACCCAGTTGGACCTCAGACCGCCGTTCAGTTTTCTAGTTTTCTAGTTTCATTAGGACAGAATGAAATGAGATTAAACTGGCCGAGCGGCGAGACGAGAGGCCTGAAAATGTGGAGCGCTCGCGCCCCATACGTGTAGATTTAATGCAAAGCAACAAGTCCGTTTTTTTCTCTCTCTCTCTCTCTGCGGGGGCCGTTGACAGGACGTCCAGGACGCCGCTGATTGATGCAGAGGTAGGTGGGGCGGCTCGTAGAGAAGTCGACACACCAGAAAAGTGAATTACAGCCGCTGCATCCTGGAATGCCAGGAACGTCATAAATTGACGTCCGACGGTGGAGGAGAAGCTGAGGTGGGGGGGGGTCACTTGTTGATGATTAACCCATGTTGGAATACATACTTCAGTCACATCGCAAAGTCGTGTTTGTCTCACACTGGTCCTTTTTAAAGCTATTTTATAGCCAGTCACATTATTATTCTGTTTTTACCATGAAAATTAGTTTTTTTGTCAGTTTTTATTTAAAAGTGTGTAGATTCAGTTTCTAAAACCAGGGCATCAGCTGTTTCAGTTTGCTGTTCCTACTTTTGTCACGTCAAAAACATCATCACATCTTGTCCTATATTAAAAACGAGGTCTTTGTCATATAGAGATACAATATTTGAGGTCGTCAGCAGCAGCAGCAGCGAGCGTTAGCGGCTGACGTAGCTTTTGAGTAAGGCGGTGTGTCGGTCGGGGCTGGAATATGTTGCGTATCCAACTATATATTAGATGGATGAACTCTGACGTTTCCTCTCGTGCCACCATGAGTTTGTGGTTCAGAGCGAAAAGTCACATAACTTGGATTGCAGAGGAATTTACAACACGTTTTTTTTGTGGTCAGCAGAGGATATATATCTCTGGCTTGTTGTGCATGGTCCCCAGAGGCTCAGTAATAATTTTGACCTCCTTCTTTTTGTAAGTGCCGGTGCTTTAAGAGCTGAATTTATCTCTGTCGCGTGTCTTCTTCTATCATGATGTAAAAAGCCACTGAAGATTTTTTTTTTATCCACATCGACTTCAAAAAATATTATGTTTTCTGCATTTTAAAATGTGTTTATTTTATGAATCCTCTAATGCGTGAATGAATAATTCATCTGACTGAATCTGCACTGAAAAAATAAACACTCCCTCAGTCCCTCAGTGGTGTAATTACCAATAGTCCAGTCAACACAGAGCTTCAGCATCGGTTAAATGAACCGGCGAGGAAGTGTGTTAGAACTCCCCCCCCCAAAAAAAAGCGCACCCTGACACCCTGGATCATTTGAAGTCGCGGAGAAGGAGCCTCATTACCGGCAGGGCCCACACGGGGGGTTCGCTCCCAGACACAGTTTAATGGCAGTAAAAAGCAAAAAGGCTCGGAGGTTACGAGACGCCGAATGGCTCCGGAGGAGACGGGCCACTCTCCCTCTGCCCCCGATCCCACGTCACTGGAGCCAGCGGAGTCATAAATGGCTGCTAACACTAACAGTAAACGGATATAAAAAGACTCCCGGTTTTCCTTTATATGACCCATTTGCCATTGCTTGTGTGTGTGTGTGTGTGTGTCGGGGGGGTGTTGATAGGAGCCCGGGGTGTTGTGAATAAAAAGGGGGATGGATGGAGGGAACGTCGGGGACAGTTCAAGACCCGCATATCTGCTCAGTCCTCCTAATTTTCACTTAGATTTATCACCCAGTATTTAGAAATTGTAGCTGTGTATGATTTAGACAACTCTTCCTACACTTTTGCTTTACAGTATGCCCCCCCAAAAAAAAAAAAAAAAAAAAAAAAATTGGCATGACTGCAGCAATGACTGTTAAGTATGACGACGCCAGGAGTAATTCATCTGAGATAAGAGGAGACTCATTTAAAACAAATGAAGATAACTCATCCCAGATGCGGGGGAGACCAGGGATTTTAATAGTGAATAAAAGATCAAAGGACTTGTTAAGATGGAAGTTTGAGACAGTCGGGAAACACGGACCGCCACAGCCCGGCATAAACGGAAAGATTTGAAGGGGTGGCGATAAAAGACGGCACCGCCGTCTCCGAGTCTTTTGCACAACAGCGGTGACGGTGAAAAGGTTAGAAAAGTGAAAACACGGTGGGAATGTTCCGTCTTATTCTCACTTCAGAGCAGGAGCTTACAGAAAAATAAAATTTAAAGAAGAAGAGAATTATGTTGCCTGTATTTATCACAGATCGTACAGCGGCTTTTACCTGCACTGAACAAAAAAAAAAATCAGATCTTGTCACATTTTGTGCACTTTGTGTTGCGTTTTTCAAGCGCAGGCCTCAACGTGATAACAGCACTTATTTTAATGGTCACTCGACAGGACCCGTTTGCATTTCTTCTGAGGGATAATTATATGTGTGTCGCATGAACCAAAGCAGAGGCATCAGTCGAACTCTCGTCCCACGTTGAACAGGCCACTTCTGGTGCACTGGAAACTTTTGACCCCTGAAGTTTTGTCACATGATCGTGAACAGAAAAGCGTCTCCTCTTATCTGGAAGCGAAACACGCCCCGGACCCTGAAGCCCCGTGTTCGGTCTCTCTGCGCCAAAGATTAGCTTGCCTTTAGGTGGTACTTAGCGTGGCCCTGAAAATTGATATGCATCAGCTCTATAATTTAAAGGTAGTTTTCAGGGGGTGGGGTCGGGTGTGTGTGTGTGTGTGTGTGCGCGCTGTTCCTTCTCCACCAGTAATGACCATAATGCCTTGTTAACCCCATCACCAGAGGTTACATACCCCGATGACGCTGCCCTTAAGTCATCCAAATGGTTGCGTACCAGGATGGCAGCGGTTCCTGTCTTATCTCCTCTCTGCGAGCCATTTAGAAGGTCGAGCTCTCAACCCTTTTTTGTTAAAGGACAAGTCTGATGACGAGATAATATAATAATTTAGCTCTTCGCTCCATCAGAATGAAGTGAACCCAGACCGATTCTTTCTGATCTTCTCCCCATTTCTTTTCTTCATGCTAACGTTCATTTGAAGGGACGTTCAAATTAAGCACAAGAAAACAAACCCGTAGTTTGGAGGGGATAAATTATTATCTACTTCCTCTGTGACCTCTTCATGCACTTCATGCTTAGCCCCCCCACCCCCCCACCCACTCCAGCCAGCTCATTTCGGAGGCCCCGGGCCTGTCGCGTGAACTCCGACCCCTCTGAACTGGAAAGGGAGAGGGATTACGCCGCGGCCGGCCCGGGCCGATGGGGAAACCCAACACCGGCATCCTTCCATACGATTTCCAAGCGCCGCGCTCGCGTCCCCCCCGTAACCTTCTCCTCCATCTCCCTTTAGTGCTCACTAATCCGCTGACCCACCAAACGCACCTATCGCTAAGACTCTCAGAGTCAGATGGGAGTCAGTGCATTCTCCGTATATTTTACCAAATGCTGCATCTGCAGCGTATCCCTCGATATTTTATGATTGTACAGCTGCAGCTTTTATCCGTTTTTTGACCGGTATAAAAATGATTTGTGTCAAAATACACGTAATCTTCCTGTCTTTGTCCGACAAATTCATTGTTCAGTGTATGTCTGCCTCAAAGCATTTTCTTTTCACTCTCCGAGCGTCTGTGTTGTGTCTTGATTCTAAAAGTAAATTGTTCCAGGTCAGTTTGTGAAGAAGACGCACAAATGACGGGCAAAAATGTCAAGCATGTGCAAAAACCGCAGGGCTGCTGCTTATCTTGCTGAATAAGAGGTGGTTTAAAAATGCTGGATGAGTTTTAGCTTGTGGGGTCATCGGCTGAGGATGATGATGTGAAGCCGACGCCGAGCCGCCGTTACACCTGCGGGACAGTGGTTTCGTAACACGACGGCGAGGTCAGAGGGCGGCGTGCTTCACCAAGGGAAGAAGAGCACCTGCAGCGCTGCGTGGGAACGGCCCCCCTGAGGCCGAGGCACCGGCGTTATTAAAAGGGCCGCGGACCGTGTCTGCGTCACCGAGCGCGTCCGTGAAATTACATTTTTCACGACGGGGGATAAAGGAAGGCTTATTGTCTCGGTAGCAGACACATTATGCTCGAGCGGATCAGCTTTGTTAGAAGTTTCAACGGGCCGCGGGTCATAAAACATCACAAAAAAACAAGATGAAGTGCGGCCTGCGTTAACGTCAGGATAAAAAAAAAAAAAAAAAGAAATCCTCAAAGTATTCCCACAACAGCAGAGTGTGACTGTAATACCTGTTAAACCACATAACATATGCATTTTATAATGCATATATATATAGTCGAGCCCCCCGCCCCACCCCCCAGCTCCTGCTGTCTGACACATGGCACGCACAACCACACATCAACCAATTTCTCTCTTCTTTTTTCTTCCTTTCTTTTATGGCTGGTTTTCATGCTTTGCCACACATGCGCTGAGGTTTGACAGACTTTATGGGCCGTATATTTCCACTGCAATTTGTCTTTGGAGCAAAAGTGACACTGAGTCACATCCAGAGACCCATAATGTGCCCCCCCCACCCCAAACCTCCGTGTCCAGTTACCAAAGACCCCTCCAGGTCCTTTGGTAACTCATGGTTTACACTTCACCGGTGTTGGTTACACTTCTATCCGATCACCACGACTTAGTGTAAATGTTTTGAAAGTGCTGCGGGTCAGTTCTCCTGCACAGTTATGAAACATGGAAAACAAACCATTATGGGTCCTTCAAATAATCCTGTCGCCGCCCTTCGCTGGAACCCCAGATAAGATGTTTAGATTTAAGCTCGACGCTTTAAGACGGCGATGAATGTGGCCTCCTGACATGTGACGTCGGCGCTGCCGTTACCGCGCCCCGTGAGGACGACTGCGACGGAGATGCCGATGTTATTTCTTGTGGTTTCCGCAGAAATGAGAAAACTGAACAATGAATACTGTCTCTACTGTAGTCTCGTGAATGGGAGGCCACAGAAACTGCTGTGTAACGGACGTTAGTGAGTCACTTCACTGACTTCGTGCTTTTATAACATCCCGGATACTTGTGGTCACGGTGGCCGCGGTTCGGCGAAAGGATACGAGGATCCGACCGCTCGTTTGACCTCGGTGAACGTTGTGTGTGTGTGTGTGTGTGTGTGTGTGTGTGTGTGTGTGTGTGTGGGGGGGGTCCTATTAACATTTCAATTTAAAGGTATGTTGGGAGGAGTGTGATGAGACGGGTTACGGGGAGTGATGGTGGTGCGAGGAGCTGGAAGGGCAGGAGACAAACCTGCCTGTCATCATCAGGAAGTGGGAGTAGAAGGTTGGGGGTTGGGGGTTGAGAAGAGATGGCAGTAATTTGGGGGCACTTCCTGTATTACCACCCAGCACCGTGGACTTCTGGGATGGCACCAACCCCAGGTGGTGTTGACATGCACGAAGATCACCCGTCATCCATCATATGGGGAAAGTGCTGAGGAGTGAACGGTGTTTCTTACTGTCTCAGCCAGCGCAGGAAGGTTCATCTGAAGTGCAGCGAGTGCAGCTCTCAAACCAGATGACTTTCAGCTTTTTGTTGTCTTTTTTTTTTTTTTTTTTTACCTCTCGCAATATCTAAAACTCAACTGGTGACCGCACACGACAACAGACGCTGAGACGGAGCCAGCGGCAGAAAACAATGAGGCTTCTATCTGTTGGATGATGGGACAACAGCTGCACAGGTGTGAAACACAACTGAGTGGAGCCTTCTGTGTGGTTACCACTTCTAATTTTAGCCCGACACACTTCAGGTGATATCCATCGCACAATAAATCACTGCAGGACAAATCCCTTCTGTTCACATTAAATTGCCTTTTTAAAGTTTTTTGCTTTTAGATTATGGGATGAGGTTTGCACCGTTGGAGATGGTCGGCCGCGAGCTGGGCCATTGTTGTGCGACTGTGGCTTACACACAGGTGATTGTGAGGAAAACCTGAACGTTGGTATGAATTTTCTTCATCCTGTTCACGAGCAGACGATGTGATGCCCGCTGCATCAGTCGCAAAGCACCGAGCGACAGGTGTCGTGTCCTGACAGCGGGACTCTCTCTAAAAGCTGGTGTTAAAGTCCAAAAAACAACAAAAAAAAACTGGCTACTTTTCATCGAGCGATTCCCGTCCGCCGCGGAGAGAGGACGACGAGAGACAAATAGATGGAAGTAAATAGAGAAGAGTAATGAGGCAGACTGTGCAGTTCGGTGGAGGGTTTTCAGAGGAGAGAGCCTCGCTGCTTTTTAATGCAAAACATCTGGACCGGCTTGGAGGGAGCTCTGGGCTCTTTGTGTGTGTGATCTAGAAGAGAGGGGAGGAAAAAAAAGAGAAGATAGTGGTTGTAAAAGTGGGGTGTGTGTGTGTGTGTGTGTCTTGAGGGCCCCGCTCAGGAACCATGAATCAGGAACCGAGCGCGCTCCTGGAAGGCTTCCCCTCGCACTCTGTCAAGAGAAAACATTCCACATGGTGGCTAATTTCTCTAATTATCTGCATGTGGAATGGCTGCCAGATGACAACAACAGGAAATCAACACTCGCCCGGCAGCATTATCGCGTCGACGTGTAAGGTTTCGCGGCCCCCGGACCGTAACCCCTCGGAGAATCGCGGCTTAATCGCGATGGCGTTAAAGCGCCTTTACGCGTGATCCGGGCCGTCGCAGGTTTCTTCGTTTTCCGTGCGTCGCGTGTGACTTTAGACGACTGTGACCTCACGACTCTTGCGAAAACGTTCCCGGCTTGTGAAAATTTAGAATTCTCAGTTGACATTGATCAGGAGCAGCCCGAGTCAACGACGAGCCGCAAGCACAAAGCGGTGCCTGTTTGTAGAAAACAGCTCGCTGTGAAAACGCTCGGCGACGGTGAGGAGGAGGAGGACAGGTGCTTCTTGCTCGACCAAATGCACCGAGACGCATTCACGGCGGGGTCGGGACCTGCTCGAGGGTCAGAGCGGCGTTTTTTTGAACGTGGCTCTTCTGGATCGGGCATTCTCAGTTGCGGGCCCCGTCTGCCGAGCAGCTGTTCGGGATCAGATGGGAGCCCCGTGTGTCCATGCGAGGCTCAGCAAACCCCTCCGATTAGTCCCAGTAGAACCGAGACCGCTGGTGCATTCCAGCAACTTGATCTCATGCGATTTCATCACCGGCGGGGGCACGGCGAACGTCAGAGGGGTCTCATCTGGAAAAATATAATTGTTTATCCGCCTTTAGCATTGGAGCTTATACAATGCGTCGTTGGAAGTGGCTTTCCTGACTGCAGATGCAGTTGCCAGACTTCAGCAGGCCCTAAAAGAACTCCATGTACTGTGCGAGGTAATGTAACGACCGACGTGAGGAATAGCCTCGGTAAAAAGTCTCCTCCGGCGAAGATTTAAAATGAAGTGGGGAGCTTTTATGATCAAAAGGAGCCTGAACTTCCTGTTTTATAGACTGGCGTCCAGAAGTTTGAAATCGAGACTTTGTGGAAGTCAGAGGATCCAGATCCAACGAGCAGCAAAACCGATGAATCTGACGATGGATGAGGGATTTAGCGGTTTGATAGTTAGCTCCCAATGAAGCCCATGAGATGAGGCTGTGGCAGCGAGTAAGTTTACCTTGAGTCGTGAGTATTTCATGAAACTGCTGCTTCCAAAGATCGAGGCCAAAGCTTCCAGTTTAAACTGAAATGTGAAGCATTTGCTTTTTATCAAGTCTTACTGTGTTTCCAGGCACAATAGTCCAGCTTCTTATACATCAGGAATTATCATTAAAAGAAAACGTGGCCAGTACTTTTACTTTTTGTCATTCAGACGTGTTCTTCTAACTAACCGCCATTCTTTCGCGCCCTCACGGCAGCTGGGACTCAAAAGGAAAATGTAAATACCTCCACTCACATCAGCAGCTGACTCCTGTAAAACTATCTGAACCGCTCACATTAGCGCTCGAGCAGCGAGTTCCTTTTTTGCACTTTGGACTCCGCGTTTATCCGTCTTTGCGGCAGCGCGGCCGGAGCGCAGGAGATTTATAGCCGCAAACATTTGGAGCAGGTGGCGCCTCGACCCCGCTTCACTTCGACCTTTCCTCGCTTGTCCTCCCATCCAACGATCTGCTCGCGTTCAGCTCGCTCAACCCTAATCAGGAGGAAAGAAAGATTATGAACAAACATACACATATTCCATTTTCATTAACCTTTTTTTAAAAGCTGACGTTTGACATATGACTTGATTGACATGAGCGCGGGAGGCGGGAGGAGAGGAAACGGATAGATAAGGAGAGCAGGAGTGGAGAGGCGAGCGAGTAGGAGATATGGGAATGTGAACACTTGAATGCCGGGCGCAGCTGCAGAATGGCATTTCATTGGGATCTGTCAGCTCGGCTCTGATTGGCCTGACATCGCTAATCCCTCCAGATGTTCGGCATTAACTGATGAGTGCGTGACTGTGTCGTGCGGGAGGAAAACGGGGAGGGGGTCCGGGGGGCCGCGGCCGGCGGGCCCCGGGGGTGAACGGGGCCTCTCAGGGACCACTGTCCGTGGGATTTGGGGAGATTTGGAGGACAGGATGATCCGGCATCCGGGAATTAGGTGCCACAGAGTGCAGATTGTGTCAACAGTGTGGGACAGAGGCTGCACACGTGACACCCCACACACTCACACACACACACACACACACACACACCATCTACCATCTACATTTCGGAGATGTTTGTTTGCCCACGTAAAGAAACGTCAGGCTCTTGTTACTCCGACGTCTCCGCAGCGCAGCAGCAATCACGAGGAATAATCAAACGACCGCACGTGTTACTCTGACAGCGGCTCACGTTTCAGTCGACTTGTCTGTTTCATTAGATACAGTATGTCACTTCATTTCATGTCAGCTGCGGGCCCCCCGCTCACACCTCCCACCGCCGTCCGACCGCGCGTCATGTACGCATGCACGGTACGTGTACATATCCTGTCGGGTAAACACAGCAGCACATGTGCCATGTGGACGTCCTGCTAACCTGCTGTTTTGGGGGCTTGTGAAGGCGTCAACCGCTTTACTGATCATATAGAGAAGAATATTCAGGCTGAGCAATGACTACCATGATGTACAGCCTGGTCAGTTGTTGTACATGTTCACAAATATACACAAAAACCTTCAGTCTGGGTGTGGGAGCAGCATGACGTGCTGCGGACCAACAAACCCGCGTGGTCTCCTCGCCGGATTCGGGGCGAAGCCTGCAGGTCGGCGGAGAGCGGTCACGGTCGTTGCTGCGGAGACGTAACCGCCCCCCCCCCGGCTCGTTTTGAAGCGGCGGGCTTGGTATGGCCGCCGTGACCGGCCCGCCTCCCCGCCTTTCTCTCTCCAAAATAGACGAGCAGAATGGAAGCAGCTGCGCCCGGGCCCCTCTGGGATCCGAGCCGAAATGAAACTATCAAATGCCTCCGGACCGAGGACAGATTTCTTAATGTGTGAAAGCTGCGCTGTGTTCGCAGACATGTTTTGTCTGCACTTTTGGACTTGTTAATACAAAAGGCTCCCCCACCCACCCACCCACCTCCTTTTACTTCATATTGGTGTGGGGTTATTAATCAAAAGGGAGCTGGGGTGGGGGGCTGGGAGGTGGGGTGTTGATCATTCTGCTGGGAAATAAACCAGTTAAAATAACCCTGGCAAAGATGACGTGGAAAGCTGCTGGAGGGAGGGTGAAAAGGTGGGTATGGTGCGGGTTGGACACTTTTTCAAAAGAGCTGGCGGGCTTCCGGCCCCCCCCCCCCAACCTCAACCCACCCCCGTATGAAATCCCGCCACAATTACTCTATTAGCATGCTCAGCTGTGCCTCTGTTTTTCTTTATTCAAGCAACTCATCACGACTGACAAGGCACATGAGGCCGTCAGAAAAGGAGCCTGTCAGAGCCCCATTGTGTCCGCAGCCATTGACTCTCCGCTGTGGAGCGGAGCCAAGGAGAAGCCAGATGCATCATGGGAGCTGCACGGGAGTGCACTTGTGGCGCCGGGTGTGATCGACAAAACTCTGGCAAACGGGATAAATTGGCGCTGAGGGGTGAAAAAAAACGACACACTGCTACTGAATGTCAGCTTCTCAGGAAGGAAGACTAGACTCTTTAAATATATATATTTTTAAAGTACATCATTCTACATCAGAAACTTGAAACCCGTCAAACTCAGCCTCACATTTTGGAGACATACCGAACGTGGTTTACATAGCGGCCATTTCTGGGCGGAGGGCGTTGGTTCACACGGGAGGGTCTTTCCCACGTTTCTTTGCTCGAAGGTGTTGCGCGCTGGCATCCCAACAATTCTGCGCGATGATGAATTGTGTTTGCCCCGTCGTGTTTGTCATTGTTTGAGGCCGGGCCCATTCATCACTTCAACGCCTTAGCGATATGCAGTAGCGGCGGTGGCGGTGGGTATGATGGTGATTGGCTGAAATGTCACCTGATGTTAACGTGTCCTGCACAGTTCTCTGGAAAGATTTTTTTTCACCTGGAAACTTTTGCTAATGATAAGAGCAGGAGCTGAGCGTGAGATTGGACACACGAAGGATTTTAGATTTTGTGAGTGAAGAAGGAGAAGGTTTGAGCTTAAACACCTGAGTCATTGTTGTATCATCTCAGTTTTAGCCATTTAAACTGTGGATACACTGTCCTTGCATGTTGCAGCTCTGTTTCCATGCTGCTTTATCCATGCAGTCGTTCATAGAATACACTCAAGGTACACCACCCTGTTCACATGGAGTTCCCATAGATCGACACCTTGGAGATATGAAGTATTTACTGGCATCGAGTATCTGTGTTGACGCTCTGTGGTGGAGATAAAGAGGAGAGCTGAGAAAGTTGAGTTCCTTTCACAAAATTCATTTTATTTGCTCGGCTGCCAAAACGTATAATTAGACTTAATTGTTTTGACATCAAAGGACGAGCCGTCGCTCTCACGAGTTATTTCAGTCTCGCTGTAACAGTCCTGCTGCGGTTTGTGGTCGGCTGCTGCACATGTTGCGTAGTTGTAGATATCACCACCTTCCCGACGGTGTTGCACTGTGTGTAAAGGGCGGGGTCCGGGCCGTTTGTGTGCGCTGACCCCGTGATTTAAGACATACCGTACACGTTTGTATCTGTTACTGCCTTTTCTTTTTTCTTGCTCTGTGTGTGCGCTCAAGGGTGTATGCCACTTTATATCTCCATGGCGATGAGAGCATCTGAAGAGACATGTCGGGTCTTTTTTCGTGTTGCCGTTGTCGGCGCGGAGGGGAGTGTACCTCCCTCGTGTAAAATCCGTTTGTCTCTGCACAGTAGGAAATGCTTTTGACAACCGCAGAGCCCCGGAGGAAGAAACGGAACACCACGCGGCCCCGGAGGAGGCGATCCGCGATGGGCCTCGTCGTTCGGGGGCAATGATGGGACGAGCGGCCTGACGCGACACGCAGGCCCTGGGAGCGCAGAACCGCAGGCTTCAGTTCGGATCAAACGTCACAGGTCACGAGGGAGAAAAGCAGGTTGAGCGCTGTTACATTCAGTAATCGCTGTCATTATGCTCGTCACTTGTACAGTTACATTTAGCGCATTAAAAACGGAACCGCTGTGCACGCAGCTCGTCCTGTTTCACTTTAAAGGAACCTTCACTCTTTAGCAAAGCCCTGCAGGGTTCTGTATGCATGGGAGTTTTTCTCCTCGTGTTATTGATGTTTAAACAAAGTAATGTGGAGTTAAAAAAATAGGCTGAAGTGACGAGGGCGTCCGAGAGAGACCGAGCCAGTCTCCTTTTGTTTCCCGTCTGTTCAAACGTCACGTGCAAACTCAAACGAAGCGGTTGTGCCCTGAGCGCGGATCAGTCCAATCTGAATTCGCAAGCATTGACGTTCTTTGATAGTGTTGGAAAAGCAAACGCACACACGGAAGAGAGACTTTTATTTGCCGATTTGGTCCATGAGGCGCGTTCATGGGCCTTGTTAGTTTGCTGGAAGCGGAACATTTGGTCAGAAAGCAACACAAGAAGCGGCTGTAGGTAGCCACAGCCGCGGCTTTAGCATGTGTGAAGTCTGATTTCACTGCAGTTTGCAAAGCATGATGGCAAATTAGTATCCGCGCAGATGGAAGACAAATATAGCAGTTAATCCGTGCCTCGCAGGCAGCGGTTCTTAACCTTATATGTACATGCATTCACCAAACACAACGGTGTTGGCGTTTTTTTTTTTTGTGTTGTGTTTCGCTGCAGCCTCTCAATGACTTAAATGCTCGATTTAACTCTTACATCATTAGCTGGAGCCAGACAAAGTTTAAAAGTTGAAATGGAAATTGAGCAATCTCGACATGCACCGTATTTCATTAATGTGACAAGCTGATAAAGCGCCGGCGGGCACGCGCCTGGCTGACGAGCAGCGCTCGTTACATTCCAGCCGCGTTAATTAACCCTGCCCGCAACAGGGGCCGATCGCGGCGCAGCGCCGGTGGAGCCGCGGCGTGGCATGTGAAGCGCCATCAACACCTCCCTAAGTACAACCTCTAGCTAAGAAATAAATAACATGGCTGTCTTTCCTCGTGGCAGGGCCAAACATGCTGGTTTTGGACAGGGTTCAATAAGGCTTTGATTCTGAGGGAGGAAAAAAAGAAAAAAACAGGGAAGTGAAACAAAATCACCGTTTTCAACCTCTGACAGCCAGCAGCTCTCTCTCTCTCTCTTTTTTTTTCTTTCTTTTTCATGTTTTCACTCCACACGCCATTTAAAAAAAAAAAAAAGCTCAAGTTGGGAAACTGTCATCCTGATCCTCAAAGTGCTGCGAGTGTCAGGGCCTGTCAAACTGGATCCGATGACATGCGTTCGCTCCGAGCGATGGAGCGAGTCGGGCGGAGGAAGGGAAGCGGGGGCCCGGGGAAGACATGCCTGCAGAGCGATACCAGCGTGAACCGTGCACTGTTAATTAGTTTGTTGACTTCAGTATAACATAGATGATGTGAATTCAACAACAGGGATCAAGTAAAAAAAAGCCTGCCTGTAATTTGACTTTTATGATCATATGATTTTATCTTGCATGAATCTAACAAACGTTAACTGCATCTCTTTCTGCTCTCTGTGGGGAAATGCCCTTTATTTTGCCACAACGCTCTAATGGAACGACAACTTGTCACGTTCCTGATTTTGGATATGCTGACTACTGTACGGCCCGGTCCGGTTTGGTTCCTCATGCATCTGGTTCCCCTTTGCCACTAACCCCCACATTGTTTAAGCTCAGACGACATTGAATCTGAATTGAATCTGATCTTTTCATCTTCATTAGCAAAGACCAGTGAGGAACGTGCAGGTTCTTGACCTGGGACATGAGTCCCATGTACCTCTGGATCCGGACCGCCAGTATTTGGACCGGGCTTCGGGTGGAGGTGATTTAGCTGCGTTCGAAAAAGCGGTGAGGTTTCGAGCGTGAAGAAGCGACTTGCCGGCGTCGTCGGCGTTTTCAGCTGCAGCTCTCTCAGCGTGAACACATCCCTTTTTCATTCACGCACTTCAGATCAAATTTAACAATATTCCAGCTGAGGTATAAATCCAGAGTAAACACTTCTGGTTGGCAAAGTCCTCGCCCTCCCTCCCTCCCTCCCTCCCTCGCGGTGTAATATTTCCCAACATTCATGCGCGGCCTCCCTCCCTCCCTCCCTCCATCTCGGAACGTCTCATTCATCCCGAGCGGCGGTGACACAATGAAAACAGCGCCATGCGGCGCGGTCCGCCACACGCAGCCGGGTTTACTGGGAAAGGTGCTCCATTGAATTAACCATTTTTTTTTTTTTTTTTTATTCCTAAACCAATATGGCAGGAGTGTAGAGGGGGGTTGGGCGGGGTGTTGCCTGCATGCGGAGGTGGAAGGGCCCGCGGGCGGCTCTTCTGTGAAAGCACGGAGTTTGGTTTAGGTCAAAAGAGAACCCCTGATCTGGAAATAACAGAACATTCCGGAAGAACACAGCTGTCCCACCCAGCCTCCCAGCTGCTCCCCGCCTGTCTCTCCGTCTCCCTGTCCGTCTCCCCCGTCCGTCTGTCTCTCTGTTTATTTTACATCTCGGAGCTTCTGTCTCGTCTCTCCGTCCGTTCGCTAACCCGCCGTATCTACTTAGGCGTTGACTGACAGGAGTTTACGGGGGCCCCGCGTCAGCGCGCCGACTGACAGAAGTCTTTGATGGTGTTTTAAAAGACGGAGAAGGACGTGATGTTCAGGTGGGAGGTTCTTTTTTCATTTTTAAGAACAGTTTGGCATTTAGAGAAAATATGCTGCCAACCTCCTTAATTGTCCACGTGGACGTTTGTTGACCTTTGACCTTTGCGAGCGCAAATCGTATGCCATACCGAGACCAAACTGAAAAACGTTTGCTCTTCTGCCATAAGGTGAATAAAGCTGGAGATAAGAATATTGACACTACTGCAGCAAATGCTGAACCAGGAGGCGATTAGCTTATCTTAGCTTAGCTTAGCTTAGCATAAACCCATTGGATAAAGTAAGAAAATGAATGTTATGTTGCACTAGTGGATTTTTTTTGTCGTTCAACACTCGCTAGGTGTACCGAAAGGTAAGAAGAAATGAAAATAAAGATAATGAAAACAATAATATCATAAAAATAGAAATATATATTTTTTTGTCCATATTGAATATAGATCAACTGAAACCGAATGAACGTCAGTCTGCAGGATCACGATGTACAAGCTGAAGACGATACTCGCAGAGATGGATGATGATCCCGTCATGTGATATTTGTGTTTCACAGCTGAGATTATTGTTGGATTATTCCTTTTTGAGTCGCGTGTTAAGTGAATGGATATCCTTTCCTGACGGCGACACCGTTGCTTTGATGTTTCCTCATCCTTTAATTATAGGAAGGGATTACTTCATCTTTTCAACTTATACGGCGAGCACCTCGCTCTCGGGAGCATTTTCCTGTAGGTGGCATTTTGGACATGAACTCGATAGCACTCGGAGTTTAACAGCAGCCCCCGCAGGCCCGGACAGGCTCCGGCACGTACGTGTGTGTGTGTGTGTGTGTGTGTCCCATGAACTTTCTATGTGCATTATGCAAGAGCCAAGTGATGAGATCCAAACAAAGCCGAGGGTAGTCACTTCACTTAGAGCTTTTTGATAAAAGCCAAATGTGTGCTGTGGTATCACATGATTGGTATTTATGTGCACCCCCCCCCCCCCCCACCACCCCGTCTCCACCGATACACAACTGCAAAAATTCTTATCCAATCTCTCTACCGAACCACAGCGTAGAAATTCTCCATCCGTGCACCGCGAAGAAAAGGATGTTAATTAATGATTTGATCTGGGCGATGGCCCCACATCACTCGCTCGCAGATAAGTTGGGAGACGGAAGGCTCGAGGGCGAAGCATGCGGGTCCCCCCCCCCTTGTTTGGTGCTGTCGGGGGGGGGGGCATCAAAGCATCAGAGCTGGGGCTGTTATCTGGAGCTCGCCGAGGAGCCGTCGCAGATAAAGGAGGAAGTGGTTTAAGTGGTCGAGTGCGTTCCTCGTCGGTGTGCGCGCGCAAACCCATTCATCACTTCTCCCGCTCTTCCTGCCGGTCTATCTTTAGAACATGGGGGTCCACAACAGGGTTGGTGGACAATATGCTGATTTGCTGAAGACTTTCTTGTGCGTGCAAAGATCTGCGGCCCGATTTTCCTCTTTTTTTTTTACTCCTTTTTTCGCTCGCAAGCAGCCACCTGCTTCCGCCCCCAGGATCCGCTGTGTCATCGCAGACGGTAACGATACCTGGATCACAACGAGGTGCTGAAATCAAGAGCGAGGTCGACGTGAAGTGTCTAAACGCAGGCAGGCGCCAAGCGTGAACTTAATTTATCAAAATAAAGTCAAAAATATCTAAGGGGCTTGATTAGTCATGTATGGAAGCCCAACTGTGCCAGGAATGGAAAAAAATAAAATGAGATTTATGAGATTACGACCTACTATCTGAACATTTTGGCTTAATATCTCATTTTTTTCAATCTGATCTACCAAATCTAAATCGTTATCATGCCTTGCTTATCTGTATTGTGTGTGGTTTTTTTTTGTTTGTTTTTTTGCTGAGCGTGCAAAAGTTAGATTTATTTAGTTTTGCTGCAGCACCGTGAGCAAGATGAAGTTTAGTGAAAGGTCAACATGTGCTGATGAAAAGGATCTGATTGTGAATTAAAATACACAAAACAAAAAAACAACAACAACAACCGGTGATGACTCACGTAGCCACGTTTAATGAAAACAGCTTCCGTGCCCATCCCCATCTCCCCATCAATCTAAATCCACGTCAGCGACGACGTGCAACCGATCGCACGACGAACGAACCTCTAACGTCGTTAGATTTCCCCAAGTTCAAGTAATCGGATTAAGCGCCGCCGACAAATGATCATCGATCGATAAAAGAGGGAAAGCCGCGGGCACGCATCATCAAAAGCGGCCCGGATTAACGGCGAGGCACCTCGGCATTATGGTAAGCCGGCTGGCCGAGGAGCGGCATCCCCGAGGAAGGAGAATGAAATAAGGGGATTTATCCACAGACACTAATCATTCCCAACTTAGAGCATTGGCACAAAGAGGAAAGAATGTGTAAAGAGCTGGTGGACACAAAGGATTGTGGGTGATCAAAAGGAGAATTAAGGGTGACTTCTTCCACTGAGCCATTGTCTGTGTGTTTCACCAAGTATCACTCTCAGCGGGAGGGGCAAGGATTTCTTAAAGAAAAGGAGGTTCTTCTGCGCTCACCTTTTAATCCACCACCTCGCCATCCCTCGCCAGTTCTTTTTATTAACCCCCCCAACACACACAGACACACACACACACACACACACACACACACACACACACACACACACACACACACCACCACCACCACAAACAGATCCCTTCACGCTACAGCGTTGGCACCGTACGAGTGTTTGTGTGCGGAGGGACTGGGTGGGCTCACTGCAGATGTGCGCGCATGTGTTTGAAGGTTTGGTTCATGTGTGCGTTTTGGGGTTGGATGGGGGGGTTCAGAGCCACCAGGATAATGACCATGACAGGACCCCCCCCCCACTGTCCTTTTAAGCCCTTGTTTAAGGTTTGGCTTCGGCACCTACTTTGAACCAGCAAAACAATGATCCCAGATCCCAGCGGTCCACAGCTCCGTCCTCTGGGCCCGGGACCCGCATGGCCTGAGAGGCTGCCCCCCCGCCTGCTCCGTGATCATTAGCTCTTCATTCGCTCATTAGCGTTAGTGTCAACGTGGCAGCCTGCTTCCACGCGTGCTCGCGTGTTTGGCGTCAGCGGTCAGGTTTCCAGCACGGACCCGGTCCTTCACCTTGTACCTGAAGCTGCGTGGTATTTCCCCACAGCAGCTCATCTGCATCTTCATGCAGGAACCAGACACTGTAAATGTCCTTTGTCTTTTATGGTTGTTCTGTGCGATCCGCTCACTGCATGAACAGCGATCATTACACCAGCTGTCTGACGTCTGATGTCGTCAACAAAACAAATTCAATTCAATTTAATCCCTCACAGTTTTGCACTTGGGTTCAGTAAAGACTAAAAAACTCTGCAGTAAATTACATACGTTATCACACTATCGAATGATCGTCGTTCTATTGTGTAGCGTTCATCGCAACTAAAGTTGTTTTCCTTTCTCGAGACAAAAAGTCTGTGAAAAATGTTCGAGCTCTGGATCTTCTTAAGTAGCTCCCATACAGTATTTGATTTTCTGGATGAAACCATCTCCTCCCGTTCCCTGTGACCTCCGACCCCTGCCGCTTCTATGAGAAAGTGTTATTGGGCAACATTCCCGGCTCGAGTAAAAAATTTAAATAAAACAAACTCGGTAAGAGTATATCTTTACACACGGGAACGTCTGCACAATTCGATTTTACTTTGGCAAATGTTTTCTTTAAGTGCGCTTACGAGAGCCACATGTCGAACGCTGCACGCCTGACAGAGATGTGTGGCGAGGGCGTGGCGATCTCATGCAGCTTCATCATTTTCCTGCTTCTCCTTCCTGATGTATCAATATTTATATTTTGTACGCTAATGATGCTAAGGCTAACAAGCCATTTAAGTCCATTGGCTGTCACTGCTTTATAATGAGCAAGTGTACAAACTACTAATTACTTTAATGCATGTTTTTAAAAAAGTGATTGCTTTACATAAAACATTTTTTTATTCACCAAACAAAAAACTCATTACAATAAACTTTATTTATAACAGTTCTCACTGGGTTCTGAGGAACAGCAGGATATTTTATATATTAAATATGATTTTTTTTGCCACTTGGGGGCAGCAGAGGAAGCTGCGTTCACCAGTAATAAAATCTAAATGTTATATTTAATGGAAAGCGAAAACAGAGAGGGGGGGGGGGGCTGCACAACAATGAGAAGATTGAGTTGCACACCAGCAGCTCCAAACACTGGAGGCTGCCTCCTCTGTTTTGTTTAAATATATTGTGTTGTAGTGACTCATGGTGTAATCATTTGTGAGCAGAGATGTAGGAAATCCCCCGCATTGCTGCTTCTAGTCATGTAACAAATTGGCGTAATTGCCATTGTGGTTGAATAGAAATTGTGGTTAGGCAAACTTTTTTTTTTCTTTTTCTGTGCGAGTGCCATGCCTCTCAAACAAACACTTGTCTCTGTGGTGAGTTTTCAGGAGTTGCAGGAAAACTGATTTCAAATTGTCTCTCACACACACACACACACAATTTCACTGTTAAACCGAGGGTGCAATGTGCGCGATGTCATATTCCAGCACCTATGTCGGGCGCGAGTGAACTAATGGAGCCCAGGCGGGTCCGAGTGGGAACGCTTGTACTTGTGTGAGCTTGCACGAGCTAAGACGCAAACACATAAAGAAATTACAGAGTCTTAGTTGTGATTCCCCTCGCAGTTAATCTGCGCCGATTTCACTCTTTGAAAAGAGACGCGAGCGCCGGAGGAATTTGCTCCCGCGGCCCCTCGTGATGCAGAACCGGGGCCCTCGCCGAAATCGCTTCCTGTTTTGAACGAGTTGGGGTTGTGGCGGAGGGAGGGAGGGAGGGAATGAAAGATAATGTGAGAGTGATTTAAGCAGTGTGGTGCAGGTGGAGGTGTGAAGTTTGGTGCACAGTGCAAGATGTCCCGACTCAAACACAAACACATGTTGGCTCCTACATTTCCCATGATGCAGCCAATGGACCCGGTTCTGCTCAAACCTTGGCCGCAGTTAAAAGAAAAGGCGTTCGGACTTTTTCTCGGTCGCTGTGAACAGTTACTTCCACCATCGGCTCACCTGCAGATTATTTTCTCAGTTAATCTTTCAGCTGCCGTATCCACCGTGTCTTTAACGTCTGACCAGCGGCTGATCAGTTATCAGAATACTTTTTGTCGACAGCCTGATCAATCGTTTTTGTTTGGCTTGTCGTCTGTGTATCTGGATCCAGAAGCCACGAGCCAGCTGGAAAACAAACAGGTTCAGCGTGAATTAGGTTTCATCGACACAATGTGTTAGCAACAATAGCTTTTGAACCGAGTAGCTTAGCATTGCTAGCTTGCTAGCAGATTAGCGCGCCGCTAGAATGCTTGAGAAGTTTTACCGCAGACGCTGCAGTGAC
The DNA here is from genome assembly GCA_016785225.1 of Psettodes erumei. NCBI lineage: Eukaryota > Metazoa > Chordata > Actinopteri > Pleuronectiformes > Psettodidae > Psettodes > Psettodes erumei. The sequence goes on along the minus strand of JAFBJZ010000422.1, from coordinate 380,527 downwards.
AGAGAGAAGCCATTTTTTAAAATTTCCTGCAAGTCCGACGCAGGTTTCGACCTGTCGCTAATCTCGGCCTGTGTTCCTGACACTTTGAAGGGTTAACCTGCGCTTCCTCGAGATTCCCTCTCGTCTGAAGAATTCCCGACCTCCTTCACTTTTTTTTTGGGGGGGATGTCTGTTAGATTACATTAGCGGTAGCTTTTCCTCTCAGCCAGTCACTTCCTGCCCTCGGGAGAACCGAGCAGATAAGAGCCGACTCTCTCAAACACACTTTTGTAGATAGCAACTGAACAAATTTCCCTTCTGAGCACCGTCTGAAAAACAAAATCCACAACCAACAAAAGATAGCGGTTCAAAAAAACCCAAACAGTCCCGGCGGTTTGGGAGGCCAGCGGTCGCTGCAGGCGGCGTGCGGAGGAGCTTTGTGACCGAGCGGCGCGAGGAAGTGGAGATAAACAAAACAGACAATTTTCGGTTATCTCTGAGAACTCCACGAAAAAAAAACAGACCTCGCCGCCGCCACGTCCTTGAAAAAGATCTGGAGAGATGTCCTGAGGAAATGCTACTTCCTCGTGGCGGGGAACGGGCCGGGTGCGTTCCGTCAGCGGGCCGCGGGAGCGGGAGTTTACAATACGAGGAAAGAACACGCCGTCCTGGAAACGCAGAGGAGGACACGGGCCGTGTCCTCACATCCTGCGAGGGACAAAGAGGACGAACGGGAAGGTCTCACTTCAAAGTCCGACTGGAGCGAAAGCCGTCACCCGAGGTGACGAGATCCAGCGTCACAAATCACTCAGCAGTACTTTTACTCGAGTACTGTACTTTTCCATCCAGCTGTCGTTCCACAGCTTCAAACCTCAGATTATGAAACGTGATCATCTTCAGCCCACCTTCATGAGGATGAGGTAGACAAAATAATAGAAACTCACGCCCCTATGGTATAATACTACTTAACTGCACAACACACATTGTTTCATTTGCTACTTTAATTTTTGCAAACTACGTTTTTCTGAAGAGGAAAAGGCCTTAAAGTTACTGAGTACGTGCTGCAAAGTACTGAAGTTTACAAATGCAGTGTTGTATGTTGGAGAGCGAGACTGCTGAGAGCCCCCACACACACACACACACACACACACACACACACACACACACACACACACACACTCACACACAGACACACACATGCAGTTTGGTTAAAGCACCATTAGAGGGCCCCCCTCCCCCAGCCCCTCGGCGTTCCCTCGTGTGCGCGGCCGACTCGCTGATGTCTCACGCCGTTCGTTTGTCCGCCTCTTATGTATCTCGATTTTCTGCTCGTTTGTGTGAATCTTTCTTGGGGGGGGGGGGTGGACATTCTGCCTGTCTGTGCATGTGGACACAAGTGACTCCATCTGTGTGTGTGTGCAGCTGGTTGTGTTTTGTGTCTGCATTATGTGTGTGTGTGTGTGTGTGTGTGTGCGCGCTGGGCATTAAGCCCTATCTATTTACAGAAGGGCTATGTTTGGCCAATACTTCCTGACTTCCTTGCTCTTGGCAAACAGACAGCCAGCCACAGTCTGTGTATTGTTTCAGAGCGCTGCAGATTGTTGGTACTTGAAAGAGATTTCGGGGCTGCCCGTGTTTGATTTACGCGGCGTGTCTGTTTGATATCGATCATAAACGGTAACACAGCTGAAGGAAGGAAAACGCATCTCCTGCCCAAGCGCCGCGCTTTGATGTCAAGGTTGAAAAGAACAATGCTCTGAGGTGCGCCGCCGGCCTTCCCCGCGTGTCAGAGGAGCTCGCCGACGAGGCCGCATTCGCCCTGTGACGCAGCGGGGAAGGAGACGTGGCGTAAAAGTACATTTACGCCTCTTTTACTTCCTGAACGTCGACCATCTTCGCCCCCCCGCACGGGCGAGAGACGGTGAAAAAGGACTCGCACGGCCGCGTTGACTCTCGCCGAGACCAAGCAGCGTGCGACACAACCTGGAGGTCACGTGTGCGAGCGGGGAACATGTGCGCCGAGCCTGCGTTAGGCGTCACGGCGCTGACCTCTGCTGGTGCTCGCCGGGGTTACACCCTCAGCCGAGAAAAAGCGGCGGAGCTCAGGAGGCTGGTTCTGTTCCTGCAGCAGAATATACGTCACAGCGACAGGTCGCTTCACTTTGTCCAGGTGGATTATGGGAGATTTGAAGCGGGTTCACTTTTAAACTCGGCGTCCGGGGATGAAGGAGGGACGATGAAATGTTTTCGATGCTGCAGTTAAAGTTGATGATGTGGAGTTTGTGCGCAGCGTGTCATGTTGTGGGCTCATGCTGGATGCTGGTGTGTGTGTAAATTTCTGAGATTGAAGTTAAGGACAGGATTAAAGTCGTGACTCAGTGGCCGCTGTTCAGGAAGGAGGGGGAATGTTTTTCCCCCAAAAAGGCCTCGGAGCATCTTGGAATGAAGTGTCCCGGTTCCCGTCCAGCTCTGATTGTGTAGTTTTGTTTTGTCTTTTCTCATCAGCAGACATAGTTGAGACAACTTGTGTTTTATGGACCGAGGGCTGGAGCCAGAAAATGTCTCGGAGCTCGGCTTGTGTTGTTCTGTGCAGCAACAGTCATCACTCAAAAATCCACAAAAAAGTCTGAGGAATTTCTCCAGGGGCCATGTGTATTTTTCTATTGTGTGTGTGTGTGTGTGTGTGTGTGTGATAGGTCACCCCCCCACCCCAATCTCAACCTCACAGCGCCCCGACCTCCTCTCTCCGGTCGATGTGGGGCTTTGTCCTGATGTTCTTGCAGTCGAGGAATGAATTTGATGAAAAAAGTCAAGAGAAATGTCATATTTTAGTTGGGTTTTTTTGACGGTGGACCAGGCTGTAGTCACAAGGGAGAGGCACACACACACACACACGCTCATGCACACTCGTGCGATAACGCACATGTGAAGAGATAAACAGACAAAGACAAATGTGTAAACTGGAGAGACACACAAGCAGAATGAAGCAGTCAAACACACACGTAAACAACTGAGATACAAACACACAACCCTCAGAAAATATGCACTTCTAATATACACACACACGCACAAGTGTACATACCTGCACACGGCGCAGACACACACACACACACACACACAGACAGACACTTGGATGCACATCAAAGCAGAAGTAAATACACAAACTACTACTGCACACACACACACGCAGTGTATAGCAGCCAGCCCCTGTCATAAATCTGCCAGCTCAATTAATCAAGTGGTTGCCCCTGTGTCCCGGGGTGGGGGGGGGGGGGGGGGGGGCTGCTGGAGCCTTGAACCCCCGCTGACGTGCCCCCCCCCACTCCCGTGGGGTGTCACGGCCGCCCACTCCCAGGAGAGTGACGGGAGGAAGTAACACTCCCACGGGTGACCTCTCTGCTTGTGTGTGATGTGAGCTCAGAGGGGGGCTGGGTGGAGGTGGGGGGGTGGAGTCCACCGTCAGACAGGGAGGTGGTGCTGCTCATTAATTCTCCAGCGAGTGCAGATTATTTCCAATGAGTGAACCGGTTTATCTTCATCGCTAAATGAGGCGTCCGTGGATTTGGAGTCATCTGAAAGACGTGGGGAAATGTCATGTAAAGTTTCCACTAGTTTTTAATCGATTAGCTGATCAAAGTAATTGATCGTAAGTTTCAAATATCTTCTCAAGTGATTTCTTATTTTCTTAATTCTCTAATGAAGCGTGGTCAACCTCGAATTCTCCTTGTGCCTCATGATGCTGATGTTTATGCTGCTGCTGTGGAAATGTAAAACTCATACATGGCTCTGTGTGTACTTCCTCACAACATATCATATGTGTATTTGTATTTATTACTAATTACACAGAGTTCTGCTCAGAAACATGCCGGGAAATACTGCAGGTAATGATCATCACGTCTGCCTCCTCATGTCTCCACTCATCACCTTCCCTTTTTTTTCATATTTGACAAACAGATCGGAAATGATCATCCTACCCTCTTTTCATCATCATCATCATCATCATCATCATCATCATCACACAGATGTTTCCACAGTTGAAACGGCGCCCTCTTCTGCTCTGGGAGCTCACAGTGCACCGACAGTGCACAGATTATTATTATTTTTTTTTGGTGTTTATTGATTGTGACAAATGATGAGTCAGAGGTGAAGAGGAGGAGGTCACTGACTTTACTCCATCTTTTCTAAAGCAGCATCAGTGGAGGCGCACGTTGGCTGTTTTAAAAAAAAATCTGCTTCACCTTCTTTCACTTCACGCGTCGGGTTCGACGTGAACGTCGTGCACGACACATCCGTCACCCGCCGGCTCCCTCCAGCGCTTGCGGTCTTCACTCACACTCCTAAATATTTAATACTAACGACGGCTCTGCGGAGCGCTGTCAGGGTTATCGATGATTCTGCCGTCCCTAATCTGTTGCAGGTGAAAACACGACCGCGGAGGTGTTACTGATGTCTGCGCGTTGTGCTACACGAAACGTATATTTAACTAAATAAAAACAGACAAATCTGCTGCTGGAGTTCACCAGTAAGAACAGCAGCAAGGGCAAGATAATCCTACATAAAATAATATACTTTATATATAATAATAAAAAAGAAGAAATGTGGTAAAAACATTGATATGAACATGAGTAATGAATGAACATCTAAAATATTTGCTCTTTTGCAAATTGGGAGTACTTTAATGAAGTACTGCGACTTCAAACTGCACCTGAAGGCGCAGTGTAAACACTCGTGCAACACACCAGGGATGAGTTGTGGTGTCTGAAGTGTCGAGCCGGTTGTCAGGGGACCCACAAATCACCACATGACCTAAAAAACGCTCCACTGCAGTTCTGTCGCTCGTTCACAAATGCAGACAATGAAAGCCGAGGTCGTGAGGGTTTGTGACTAAAGCAAATAAATCTGTGTAACACACTGACAAAAAGGAAAGGAGAAGCCATGAATAGAGACGTAGCGTCTCAGGAGGAGCCAGGGGGCGCTGCTGGGCCGCATCACTTCCTGTTTTGCTGATGACGTCAAAGTCCTGACTGGGAAGAGGAGCTTTAAATGCAAACGTGTTGCACGACGGACGCTCTTCCTCAGTTAAAGTGGAAGTAGGTTGTTCACCTCTGTCCAAGAAAATCAGATTGAGGTCGGCGATGAAACTACACACAGCCCCCCCCCCCACACACACACACACACACACACACACACACACACACACACACACACACACACACACACACGCACGCAGCGTCGGGCGATGATGCAGTGGCTGTGAGAACAGACGTTAAATTATTATTTACTTATTTACATGGCGCTGCAGCAGCAGCGGTGTGTGCGGCCGGGGAGCCGTCGGTCCGGTCCGCTCCGGTCCGGTTCGTTCCGTTCCGCGCCGCGTCGCTTCCATTCCGGCAGATGGCAGGAGCGCACCGCTGCGAACGCGGACGCCGAGTCCCGACTGCCGACTCGGGCAGACCCGGTCCGATTCCATTACGCGGTCTGGGGGAGGGAGGATGAGGCTGAATCACGGTGCGTCCCCTCCACACACACACACACAGTGGCGGCTCCGTGAGATTACAACAGCCCCCACTCATTAATACAAGGTCACGCTCGCTCTGTCGGCGGTAATTGCTGGACCACCCGACTTCATATAGTTGTTTTTTTTAAATTGTCTGCAGTTTTTTCTTCTCTTCTCACTCAAATGTGACGTGACCTCGGCCGATAATCCGGGGGGATTATTAGCCGAGGTTGAAGAGAATGATAACAAGGTGTATGTGCAAAGAAATCTGCAGAACGGTCAGACAGTTTGGAATAATATTACGTTTCCTGGCCGGGTGGAGGTTTATGCTGGAGCAATAATAGGGGAAGGTCTACAGCACATGGTAAACATCAATACCAATCTCAGTATTGATCTATAAAAGTAATATTGGACTAGGGATATGGACAGCAAATATTTATATATATGTATATACTATCAGCTCCGTTTCCACGTCAAAACATTTTCCTCTGAGCTGCAGTTGTGGCGTTGGAAAGAGAAGTAGTTCATACGTTGTGTTTCTGAGTACAGTAACAAAAACGCACGTTTGCTTTAAAGAGATCTTTGTTCCTCATCCCTGTAATCACCATTTCATTACAAAATTGCCCACTGGATTCGTTCCATTGCCGTGCATCATTATTAAGCAGCACGCGCCATCAGCATTTCACCGCATGCTGTTTAAAAAAAAAAAAAAAAAAAAAGTCGGCCGCCAACGAGCGGTCTCTGGTGCAGGGACCTGGTTCTTAGACTCAATTTAGCGCTCGACAAGCGGAGGAAAGCGCCCGGTCTCCCACTGGAAGCGTCAGGCGCCGCTCGGCTCGGGCGAACGGTCAGTCGGGAGATCGACCGGCCGACCTGCGCGACGTCACCTCACAGCCGCCCAGCAGGAAAATAAAACCAGAAGTCAGTCGTAAAACAAACGCTAAATGCTAAAAAAAAGGAGCAGTCTCAATATTGCATTCTTTCCCTGCTTTAAGAGAGCGTGAGCTCACCGAATACTTTCCATCCTTATATGGCAAGAATACGCTGCGTGATTAGAAACAGATCACGCCGCTGCTGCCCCTGATGAAGCTCAGCGTGTCACATCGTGCATTCATCTTCCGTAGCGTCGGGGTCGCCGTGGCTGCCCCCCCCTGCAAAAACACCCTAAATCAATAATCCCTGTGTAAAGACGCCGCGCTTTCTATAATAGCGGCTCAGCGGTCGAGTGACGGGATCAGGCCTGACAGTTGGCGGTTATTTGATGCGACGTGGCCCGAGCTCTTTAATGATACACCAACGCGGTCGACGGCGAGGGGGGGGCGTCGAGCCTCGATAACTACGTCGAATATCACCCGCAACTCAACGCTTCCCGCCTCTGCCATTTTCTCCCTGATGGAGTGACATCAGGAGGGTTGGTGAGGTCACTTCCTGGAGTCAAACTGGTGCCGTCGGAGCGTGACCTTCTTCACCCCGTTCACACACAGCGATGGAGGCTCGGCGTCACGTTAGTTGACGTGTGTGACCGTGAGGAAGTGAAGGATGGAGAACATCTCCAGTGAATCGTCAACACGTCAGAACACGTGAAAATAAAAATAAAATCCTACTTTGTTTTATGTCCTGAAGAACAACAGAGAAGCTGGGATTACTCATCAGTCAGCATGTGGGTTTTCTCCTTTGTTTAAATGTCAGGGGCTCTTGTAAGTGCGCTCTTTATTTATTTATTTATCTAAAAAAAAACAACCAACAACAACTTGTGTTTCTGCTAGAAGTGGCACTTTCCTGGATGAAAAACTGCAGTTGTAAAAAGAGTTTCTGAGCCACGCTGGACGGGTCAGTTTGTTTTGTTAAAACTTTTTTTTTTTTTTTTTTTGAGGGGGGAGGTTTCTCTCATGCATTTGTTTGCATTAATTGTGGCAGCATTTCCAAATTTGACACTATATTTTGTTTGCTTACTTATATCTGCTTTTCCAGCGGTTCCTCGCTGCAGTGATGTCACAGTGTACTCCAGGACACCGTGACATCAGCGTTTGGCAGAAAGCGGCGGCGCGACCTTTACCGCTCAGCCCGAGCGTGACGTTTCTCTTCATCATGTTACACAGAGAACAAACTCATAGCCTCATTGATCTCCTAACTAGCCACAAACCTGGCAACCACTTTCTTTCCCCTCCGTGCAGCGAGCGAGAGCCCCCGCCACTTTAGATTAAATATCCACCCCCGTAAAGAACATTTTGAATGAATCAAAATAAATCGGAGTGATGTTTCCACCGTTTCCTTTTGAGTAAAAGCCTGAGTAAATGGAACCTATTGGGCCATTGAAATGCATTGTGGGTACTCTGACTGATGGTCACGACATGCTTAGTAATAACCTTTAAGTGGTTTTACCGCATAAAAAACCAAAAGGCCCGGCACAGATCGGGCTCTGACCCTGTAAATTTAACAGCGGCAGTTTTATCCGTGGAGCTGCAGGACTTTTTAAATCTGCAGTGTCTTTAATAAAGTCCAACCCTGAAGGAAACAGCTGTAACGGGGCCGCTGTGCGTAATTAGAAGCTGTAACTTTATTCTCCACCGGAGGCCGTCACACTTTCCCTCGCGTTGTCATCGAGCTCCATCGATCGCACATCCGCCTGCGGCCGACCGTCTAATAACACCCGAGAGACGTCACGAGGAAGGTGGCGACGCCTCTCGGGTAGGTGGAGGTGTGGACTGCAGGAACAGGCGGTGCAGGTATTGCACCTCCTTGAAATACGAGCAGTGAACAAAGAGAGGTTGCTGAAAGCGACAGCAGGGCAGTTTGTTGTTGGGCTCGTGGTGGGACGCACAACATCTACACAGAGCGTCGCTTGTGTTCAACAAACACAACACAAACTGGACTCCAAATGTGTCACCTCTGTTTACTAATACTCTTCTTTGACTGGGTTTTGGAAATGATAAGTAGCTGGAGGTGAGTTAAACGCAGGTATTTCTGTTCTGCAGCCTGTAACTGCTGATGAAATAATGAAAAAAAAAGGATTATGAATTGGAGAAGAAATAGCTTTTTTCTTTCCGTATCCCGAGGATCCCATTGTTAGGACTGACGGCCGCTCCCTGACTCAGGAAATGATCCATCCGCTGAGATCAGTCCTGAAAGGTTTTTTAATTACCTTAATGCAGGTCCAGGCGGAAGACGGCGCGCCGGCCGTGTTTCTGTGAGGGAGGAGGGACGGGAACGTTTTAAATGGAGGCTCATCCTCCCCGTCGTGGTCGGGCTGCGTGGCGAGATGAAAGTTCACCGCGCGTCTGATTTTGGCTGCTCGAGATTAACTGTGTCCTTTTTTTTTTTTTTTTTTTGGTTCAGCTTAGCACACAAATCAGAAGACGCCCTTGCCGCGACAGGCGCGTTCACCCATCCGTTGGTTTTCGGCCGCATATTTCCGCCTTAATCCTCGACCGCGGAAAGTGACGCGAGCTGCTCTGACACCAGTCTTTATATCAGTTGCGCGTAAAGAGGCTCCTCGCCGGGCACGTCATCGCGTGTCGGCCCCAATCACTCTCCTCTCACTCCATTTGCCGCCGCGCTCCGGATCAACTCTCCATCTTGACACTTCCTAATGTCTCTCGCTCTCTCGCTCTCTCTCTCTCCTCGCTGAGGTCGCTCTCCCTCCATTAGATGGGTGGGGGGGGTTTAACCCTCCAGAGGCGTAATGGCCTTTCTCCAGCTCGTGTCAGCCGCTGAAGCTCAGGCCCCATGGCTGCCGGGGTGTCGGTGTCGGCCCGAGTTAGCCGGGTCTCCGGAAAGGAGCGGAGGGCTTGTCCTCTCCGCCTCCTCTGGGGGGTGGGGGGGCAGATGCTGCAGTTTGTTTTTAACAAAGTGCTTTATCGGACGCTGCTCAGGCTTCTTCTGCTGCAACGTTTGCACGACCGGTGCAATATCGCAGGAAGTTTGTGCATCCGACTCTAGATTCCACCTGCAGCTCAGCGAGAAAGAAGACGCTGCCACAAAATCACCAGTCATTTGTCAGGAGACAAATGTCAGGAGTCAGTCGACGGCGTCACAAAGAGTCGGTGTGTATGTCGCTAGCGAGTTACAGCTAGCTTATCATTAAACCCCCACCCCCGCGGCGGTCGCATTCAGGCGGAGAAACAAACACCTTTTTAGAAAGTAGCAGCCGTTAAGAGAACTGGTCGATACCACGTCCCAAGACCAATTTTAGAATCGGTGGTCGAGCGCAGACAAAAGGCCGTGTGTGCAACAGGTGATGCGCTGCAGCGACCTGTCACTAAAGACAAACAAACTTAGTTCCTTGTTTGATTAAAGGGCCAGTTCACCAGTGCGACGTGATGTCATGCACACGCGTCATATCCATATGAAGGTCGGCTGAAGCGGCTGAAACGTCCGGTTTGTATATTTGAAACGTAGATTTTTCGCACGTGAACACCCCAGAGCGCTTCGCTCCGTCCGCCTCTGATTCAGCTCGTGTCCACGGAGTCAAATCACACGCCGCTGCACATCTGATTAAAAGTTTGGACCGTGTAAGAAAGTGGCCGAGGGGCTGTTTTGATAAACGACGGCGCGAGCAGGTAACGAGCTCCTCCGTTTTTAGTTTTTTTTTGACGGAGGGAGGCACCCGCCCCCTCCACGGGCCGGAGGAGCCGGATCGACTCGCGCCCCCTTTAACCAGATATGTTAATGAAAGGTATTAGTATGCTCGGTCAGCGCCGCTGGAAGAGTTCAAAGACAAAGGAGCCCGATCCATCAGTATGCATTATGAAGCGCCGCAGCCACCGAGTGCAGCCGGGGATTGTTTATGAATGTTTTATACCGCTTTGTAATACAATGAATATTTTGTGGAGCGGGCCCGTGCGGTCGGGATGAAGGGTTGTCTGCGCGCAGTCAATTAAGAGGGAGAAAACGTAGCGTGGCGGAAAGGCCCGAGGTTTGACTTCAAAATTGAAAAGAGGAGTTTCTTAAATTTTCAACATTAACTCGCCACATTAGCGCCGTCGGAGCCCAGGGGAGGTGTTTTTTTTTTTTTTTTTACAAACTTTTCAGACAGGAGCGAAGTTGTCAGTGTATTGTCCGTACTCCAGTTTAGCGCCTCGTCGTCAGCAGCTGCTTGTTGTTGTTGTTGTTGAAAGGCGTCTCTATGTTGCGTGGACGATCCGGCCTCCTCCCGCGAGCGCCGAGCCGAGCAACACGATCCGCTCCTGCACTTTGAGGAAAACATCGAGATGTAATCACACACAAAGCGATCGGCCACAATTGCTTCCCCACAACTACTGTACACACATGCACGCACACACACACACACCCACGCGCAGCATGTCGTAAACACAGCTCCCGTCTCCGTGGACGGGCCCCGCGCCGCCTTGTGGGATTGGACCGCTGCCACGCGGTAATGGAAAAAGGGGCGTCGGATCGCTCCGGCCGTCCACAAGGTCTTTGTTCCTGCTATTGTCAGCAGGCGGCTGGTGAGGATGGGGGGGCGCTCAAGGGCACGTCGGTTTCTTTACTCTTTAATCTCTGACTTGCAGAATTTCAGTGTTTATTCCATTTTTATGAATGTTCTGGCCTCCCTCAGTCATCACGTGTCGCTGTATTAAAACAAATGTAATTTAATGAAGTGGCATCAAAATGAGCGGCGTCCATTGTGCGTCAGCCGCAACCAGCTGTTGTTAAAGCTGCGCCTGTGGGGCATTAAACCCGGGATGTTAACACGCACGCACGCCGCGTGTTTGCGTCTTCCCTGCAGAGCAACTGATCATGTGACGCGTGTGTTTATGTAAGCGCTGCGTCCTCCACTTGAATCACAACGACGCAGCGCTTCCTCCTCCCCTTCCCCCGTTTCCCTTTGCGGTGACACGTGTTATTAACATGTCAGTCGGTGGTGGCTCGCCTGTCTGCCCCGCCCCCACCACACAGATCAATTATTCATTTATTCTGACTGTCTTCCATCCAGCTCTTGCCAGTCGCATGTTTAAAAGCGCTTTGTTTTAAGGCGCGGCAGCCGGCAGCACCGCTGTGTGGCTTTGTCCTGGCCTGAGGGAATATGCAGAGTGAGCACACACACACACACACACACACACACACACCTGATGGACAGCTAAACACAGCAGGACCGTTAGCGGCGCTGCGACCTCATCCCTCACCCTCTGGCCCGGTATTTTCCAGCCTGGGTCCGGGTCCAGAGCCCCCGCACTGTTAGCGATGGAATTCTTTTCATCGAGATGCGGGCATGCCAAACTTCCCTTGGACTGGACGCGGTTCGGGTGGCGGGTGTCTTTGTGCTCGCTAATTAGAAGCAGCTCAGTCCAACATGGCCGTGTGCACAGCAGATCCACGCAGACCCCCCCCCCGAGCACTCAGCACTGTGAAAAATTAAACGTCTGGGCAGGAGACTGTTGGCCAAAGACTCAAATTTGTCTCGCGAGCTTTTTTCCTGCAGGTAATGTTGCCTTTGTCTACAGCGAGAGGCCTGCAGCTGTTCTGTTTTAACGTCCCCGCAACACAAGTTGTTTTGTGTTAAATAAGTTGTAGACATTGTTGTTCGTAACAAGTATCTTGTGTGTGTCTTTGACGATGACTGCACGTCCTTTTTGTTGCAGTGAAGGAAACAGGGTTTTTTAAAATGTACGGCGAGCCGTCAGTGGCCCGTGAAATACGTTTGATTGCGGGGGAAGTGGGCGGCGAACAGTCACGGTCCGGCGTGTGTGCGCCGCCGACTCCATTATTGATGTTTGTGTCACTTTTTGCGCGGGGAAGACGTGCGTTTGAGCAGTGGAGCGTGTAATCATCTGTGGACGGCGGTGATGAAATCCACCGCTGTGATGGAGTCTGTCCATATGGCAGAATCTGAAAGAATACTTCTGGGGAAGTTTTTTTTCTTAATGCATTCAAATATTAAATCTTAATCAACTCATTAAAACTCAATCCGGTGTGCTCTCGCTCAAATCCCAAGCCCGAGGCATCTTATTGTTATCAGAGAGCTGACAGAATAACAAATAATCGCACGTCCTCACGCTCAGACTCGACTGATTTGGGTTCACGCAGGGGGCTACAAATATAAGAATGTGAGAAACAACTTGAAACAACCCCCCCTCTTTTTTTAGTAGGCCAAGACTCGCAGGTTTTATGAGCCGGTGTCGGGAGACAAATATTTTACTAACTGACAACAGCGCGTCGGAAAACATCTTGAGCGCAGAGAGACTCTTGGATGCACGAACCTGTGAGCTGCGACGGAGTTAGTCCGGATCCGTGCGGTCCACGCATTACTGACCAATTTGAGCCAACGAGAGAGTTTGGGTGGTGGAGGCGGATAAAAGCTGGAGAGAGAGAGAGAGAGAGAGAATGTGCCGCAAAACAGCTTTGCCCCGGGTTTAATTGGGAGAGCTCTGGCATTTTTCTGAAAAACAAAACAACAGGGGAAACAGGAAATGCAATTACGCCCGCGGGGACATGTGTCAAACAGGTTGCGAGCCCCCTCTCGCCGAGCAGCCTCGCTCCTCCGTAACCGACGGTTTCTGCAGCCAAAGGCTGCGAGGGGCAGCTCGCTTCACAAAGAGGAGCGAGGGGAAGGGCGGCCGGCGAGGGCGAGCTCCATCTGGGCCCGGCGTGGGCTCCTTCCTGGTGCAAATAGCTCCGTTAATTAATGTAAACACGAACGCGTATTAATAAACAGATTTGGCGAAGGCGGCTCCGTCGGGGTCGCGGAGAGATCCTCAACAACCCGTCGCCTGCGTGGCGTAATCGCCTCTTATCTTCAGATGGCGTGTTGCACGCCGGGATGATGAGCGGGCTTCCCACGCAGACGAGGTCGTGACCTCGAGGAGGTTGCGGGGACGAAGGCCTGTGATTGGCTGTCAAAATGTAAACGTGCAAATTTTAACCACTTACATTTATGTGTGGTTTAGTTTGCGGGGCCCGTTCTGCACTGTAAAAAAAAAAAAGCATTCCTGAAACAAGAGGATTGACGTGACGTGTAAATTACATTTTCCCTGAAGTTGGAGTCGCTTTAAATGTTTCGTCGCGGTCTCAGCAGGCGGCTTCCTCGCATCCTTGCGTCGCCCTCATCGCTTCATGTTTAAATCCAAGTGAATTATTGTTTGCTCTGTGTTAAATTAGTCCTTGTTCTCGCTCCTCAGTCGCCGCCCCAGCACGTCGTCACGTTCGATTCAAGTTTGATTTGTTAGCGTCGCCGGGCCCCGCGCTCTGCTGCGCCGCTTGAAAAAGGCCTGGAAACACTTGTTAGTCTTTCCTCGTCAGGTCGGCGGAAAAAGGCTCCTGATGGTCGATGTGATACAGCGATGTTTCCACACGATATCGCCGCTGCAGGAAAGACACGCTTTGATATTTTCCAAATGAGTGGAACTTTGTGGCGGGAGGGCAACGGCTTACAAGTTTAAGTTTAATTCCCCCTGGGGAGGGGGGGGCAGCTCGCCTCTCACCTTCTCCACGGGGCGTCTGGGAAGTCGCCGACCGCTGTAGTGCATCCAGCGTCGGAGCAGGGAGTTTGATCAAAGCTCGGCTCGCTCGACTTTGTCCGCCCACCCCCATCCGTGGGCTTTTCATCACATCACAAGGACAAGGAGAAACCTTCCTGGAGTAATTAAAGCAGCGAGCTGAAGACACAACTCTCTGGGGCGGCCAGGTGAAAAAAAAAAGGGAAACGTCTCTGAGGAAGGAGCGCCTCGCTCAGAAATGAAGATATAAAAACCCACAAATTGGTGTTTTTAACAGCCCTCAGGGATCCGAGGTTCACCAAACGCTCTTTCAACTCCTTAGGTTGGGGAGAAGAAAAAAAAATCAGCCAAACTGTTTTTGTTCTTTGAGAGCAGCGTGTCCTTGGGTAAGACTCGCGGCTGCAAAACGTGCGCGCTTCACAAAACGGCACAAAAAACGAACCTCGTTCTGAACGTTGACACTGTGCATGGGGCCGTCTCCACTGGAAATCAAAAACGAAACAAACGCAGATGGAGGGAGGAACTTTATTTTTCTTTTTAAGTTAACAGCAAAATATTAATGTGGCTCATTAAAGGAATTTATGCTCGCGCTCTCCGTTCAACGCGCCGCGACGACTCCGGTTCAAAAGGATGTAATGAGGAAAGTTCAAGAGAAGAGTTCTCACTAATCTGTTTTCCATATGAACTCCCATGCACCGCGCTCCCTTTTTTTTATTCCCTCGTCAGGAATTTTTCTCGCATCCCATCATGCACTCATCCAGACTCTTTTTTTTTTTTTTTTTTAACTCCCCCGATCATCAGGCGTATCACCCACTGCACACTCGACGTCTCGCTTGGCTCGTCTGTCACGCTCCCGCCGCCTCCCGCATGACATCAGACCTCGCATCCCCGTCGTCCTCTCTGGCAACGTGAAACGAGATCCAGCTGCGGTCGCCTCGGCGCGGCCTTGAACTGTGCTCATGACTTCACCGCTTCTCTGCGGCGCGGCCAAATATGTTGCACAAGCATTCCTTTGCACGCTACCTAATGTTGTTCTCTGGGCTCGCCGCGGCGGTAATACGAGAGTCTCCAACACAGATCGCTTACGGTGTAAACCGGGATAAAGTGTCCGTGTTGACTTTTCCCAGTTTCCCGATGCTGCCGTGAAGAGAAACAAAAACACTACACAACTCCCTGTGCTGCATCGGTTCAGCCTGTGCAGCCACGTCGACCGTTAACGTGCCGCTTTAAAAACTCCACAGTCACATGGTGTAATGTTTAGTATTTGCATGATGAAGTGTAGCAGCGCGGCGTTTAAATGTCAGCGCTTTTGTCAGACAGCGCTCAGGTGAAAATTCAGCTGAGACGCGTTGACATTTCAAACACCAGATGAAATGTCATGAAAGTCATTAGGACGTATCACCTGGGAACCATTAGCGGCGTAAACTTGGCAGCGATCAATCCGGCAGGTGTTGAGGTTTGTTGTCAGTCGGCGTCGCGGCTCTGACTTTTCGGGACGAACTCGCGGCGTTTTTGCGGTCGGTAGCGCCGCGAGCACGAGGGCTAAAAAATGAATGGCTGGCCCCAGAAGAGGCGGTGAATGACGGAGGTTAATACACAGCCTCTGAACTCCTGTGCAGGTGCGCTTGTTCCAGGCACAGTGTTACATCTGCTATAAAAGCCGGGGGGTCTCGCTTTTAAAACCTTCAGTGAGTTGTTTCCTTCACCGGAGCGACCTGCCTGAAAGCTCGTGGATGGACGGACATAGATCTGTCTCCGCGGACTCGGTGGTATTAACCTCTGAACTATATAAAAAAAGAAAAAGCAACACAGGAAGAAAGGGAGCAGCGCTGCCGGGATGCATCGGGTACGGCTGTGCAGGGCTTTTATTGATCTTACCTCACCTGCCACCGCCGGCCACTCAGGTGTGCCTCTTTCATGCGAGCCCTTGGAACAGCCCGCACTCACTACCTCAATAATGCATCGCTCCGCAAAATCAATGATCTGCTCTCGCCTTCGTCTGCCGTTTGAGGGCCGTGGACATCTCTGACCGCTCTCCCCAGGTGGACAGGTGCCTGACGTGAATGTCAATCCAATGAACGCAAAGTGCTTCTCGCCCGTCGGGCGGCAAAAGCGGCTTGATGGCCGCCAGCGACACCCCATCTGCAAAAAAGGTTCCTGGTTTTAATCCCGGCAGCAGGACGTGGGACTCGTACCTGCTCAGGCATCAGAGGGTGTCGTCAGTAAGTGTCGGGTGTAATCCAGCGTGGTGCCGCTCCGTCTCCAGGGTGTTGTTACTTCTCTGGACAAACTGACTTTAGTTTTATTGATGCTTTCTGCCTCCACCATTAGAAAATCTTTACAATAGAGTGCTGTTGTGGAGCCGGAGGGGGCGGGGGCACTGCACAATGTCATCATCCGTCACCTGTATTGGTATTCTATAGTGCCGTGGTTTGTTTCGGAATTCAAAATAAGCCGTCCCGCCACGTTTGTTCAATATTTCCTCAGACGTACAGCACTTAAACGGCGGAGTCCAGAGGTTGTGTAACGTGAGTCGCTTAAAGAAAAAGGCCGTCCAGTCGATCAGTCCCGAAGGCGGGAATCATCGTTGTTTCAGTCAGCGCCACCTGGTGGGAATGTGATTGGCTCGTGAGGATGCGTGAGGTCACACGCTGACTAACCAATACGTCCCTGTGTTTCTCGCCACTAGATGACAAAACGTGAAGCAGAGAGGCCAGAACCTGCACGGGCAGCACCTCCTTATAAATCAGCTTTTTTTCCAGGGGGTTCCTCAACTGTGACTAATGTTTTTTTTTTAATGGTTAAAAAACGAGTCACTAATGCTTTGTAGCATTTATCAGAAAAAATGTTTGGGTTGCCAAATAAGGATTATTAATGAAAGGTCAAGACTTTCTCTCCTTCTAATAATCTGTCAAGTCTGCAGTGATCAATGAAGAGCATGAACGATGGCCAGTGATAAATGTCAAATCTGCAGCTGCACGCTAAAAATATAGCACCGGGGAAATAATAGGTCAACTTGACCCAGACCTGTGGGATTGTTTTAACCCAATGTTGATATTTTTAAATTAATTTTACTGCTGGGTTCCTTCACCTAAATTAAAATATGTAGTTTTGTTCTTTTTAATGTTTTTAACTCCAGATCAAATGAGCACAATGAGTAATTCGTGAATAAAACCAACATTAAAATTAAAGATAACGATGATGATAATAGTAACAGCGCTGGTTATCAGGTTAATGTTGTCATACATAGTTTTTAAAATACTTTGAGCGTAAATAACTGCTCAGTAAATGAACTGTGTTCCTGCAGCCTTTTCCCAAAAGGTCAGAGGTCAAATGGACCAATGCAGGCTCCCACCCAGTGAGCACAAGGGCTTAAAGACAATGCTCTGCTGGAGGAGGATTAAAATAGATCATTCACCACCTGGCAACCGAGCCCGGCGCTCTTATTAACGGCTCTCGACGGATCTATAACACATTATAGACAATTTACAAACCCGTTAAAAACGGGGCCTCACGAGAAGGTGGTGCTGCGGATGCCTTCATCACCACTCTGCTCCCGGACGGGAAGAGTAAATAATAGAAATTTTAAAAAAAGGAAATCACCCTTGGAGCGTGCTGCAGAGCGGCACTTAGCCGCCACCTGCTCCTGTGCAGCTGCTCAGTCGCCATCAGAGGACAAACTAATTGTGCTGCAGAGCTGCGGGGTCGACAGGCGAGGCGCTCGCCTCTTCAGGAAGATGCGTGAATAGATGGACGGGCGGAGATCTTTTTTTAAACAAAACCCCGTCCTCTCCCCCAGCGCCCTGTACAGTCAGCTTCTGTTTAGCTTTATGACAGATGTGGCACTTGGGCGATCAATTCCAGGCCGCCGTCCGCCTGTTTATCTGCAGGCCCGCCACTTTGGTCCCCATTCACAGTATTGATGGTGGGACCGGTGAGGACTCTAATCTCCTTCTGTGGACGCCTGTGACAGCAGACTGTAAATCATCTCCTGGGGGGAGGCTGCAGATCTGCAGCGCGTCGACCGTGCGTATATAAGACTCGCTGTCTTTAGGAGGTTCTGCTGTGTTTAAATAAACTGTATCTGAAACGCCTCAAAACAACTTCAAGTGAAGGAAAATGAGAGGTAGACACAAGAAAGTCAAACCTCAGTAGGTTGATAAACAGTTTAACTTTGGTGTTCTGTTTCAAATTGTATGTTTAATGAACTTTTATATTAATTTGTTGAGCACAGATGAGGCGCCCCCGGCTTGTTTTCATTGGAGAAAGCTTTCACATTAGCAGCTCCAAGCCCTGAAGTTGTGAGTTTTGGAATCAGAATGAAATAGCAGCTGTTTGATGACTGAGCTTGGCGGTTCGGCCTTCGGAGCGCGGCCACTTGTGAGAACGCTCCTCGACACCTCTGTTGACACGAGGAGTCCCGCTGTCGCCCCGTGTTTTCCCCCACGCCGTCCTGCGCTCTCTTTTAGCGAGCGGCTCCACTCGAGCGAGATTAGAGGACTTGAATGCAGCTCGACAGGCCGGCCGACCCACTGCCGGGTCTGTCTGGAGGGCTCCGGGGTGGGGTGTGTGTGTGGGGGGGTGTCACACACACACACACACACACACACACACACACCACCTGACAAGTAAATAAGCCACTTGGGAACTTGTGGAGTGCCTCCCCGGAGAGACAGATTGTGAAGTGGTGGGTCGTGGGGGGGGGGCACAGAGGAGAGGCCAAGAGAGCAAGCTTAATGGAAACACTATACTCTGCCACCCAGGAGACACACACACACACACACACACACCACCGCCATTATCAGATCGTTAGCCATAAAACTGAGGGATTTTATGGATCACTTTGTCTCGTACAAAGAAACAAAAGGGCGCTGGTCGGTTTTTTATTCATGAATTTACCTCCTTCCAGATTTAACTTTGGAAATATTTAAAATGTTAATCCTTCAAACAAGCAGAAGTGTCAGTCTGTGTGTGTGTGTGTGTGTGTGAGAGCTGCTCATCATCTCCCTCCTCTTTATCACTGTGAACCAGCTCCTCTCTGGATTGAAATGCGCAGTCGTGCAGTTATTTTTTCGCACATTTTCCTGGAAATTTAGCTAAAATGTTGCAGAAAGTTTTGCACGGGAGCTTCGCTAACAGCTTCGCTAACCCGTCTGGACCCGACCCTCATCGGCTGCTGAAACGTATGACATCTGGTTTCCACATCTGCCCGGTGAGGCGATGCAGTGGAGGGGGCGGGCTCCGAAAGACGCGAGGCCGACGTTAACGATGCAAAGACAGACGGATCTGGACAGTTGCGTTACGGTTTTCTTCTCACCGCGAATCGATGCTAGCGGTTTTTGATTTGAATCGCACTGAGACCTGACGGCGCTGCCTCCACTGTCGGTGAATGCTGCTGCGTTTACGCTCCCAATCGTTTGATCGGTCAAACGCAATTTGGCAGATTTATCGCTCAGCTCTGTTGAACCTTAACGGCAGATAGCTGTGACAGAGGCTGGTTCAGACATATGTGCACACACGCGCACACACACACACACACACACACACACTGCTGCAAACTGCATCTGTGCTCGCCCGTCCGTGGAGAACGCACAACGTGACAGCTGTTGACACGTTTAATTTTGTCTAAATCAGTATAGTTCTTTTCCCATGAACCATTCTCTGGGGTTTGCCAGCATGCAACTCAACCCCCCGCCCCTCACACACACACACACACACACACACACACACACACACACACACACACGTAGTATGTCAGCAGCTGCACATGTGTCCTCACATCCTCGCTCAGCAGTTATCTTTACATTCGATATGCTGCTGGATCCTGTTCCTCTTATGAAAACAATGCAGGAAGGTCTCACACTGAAGGACGCTGAGCTGTGTCCCATGTCACGTCCCGCGGCCCGAGGCCTTTCTGCTCATGTAGACACTTGGTCTTTTATTTGTTGGTTCTCCCATATGTGTGTAACCCTTGAAACTTGAAGCGAACGCAGTTGGTCTGCAGCTACAGACTTCAGAGAGCGAGCAGCATCAGAGATGGAGACAGGAAACAGGAAGAGTGACTGCAGCCGTCCGGCAGATAATAGATCCAATATGACGTCTCTATAATTCACTTCTAGAATCTTTACACATTTTTGTGCATTGCACGGAAAGTTTGAACTTGACACACCACAGTGTTGAATAGAGCTCTGTGTGTTATCCAGGAATTTTTGACATTTGCGAGCTGGTGTTGTGTCGTGACCGACGCCGCAGCAGCCGGCTGTCGTTCTGCAGCAAAGCGCGCACACACACGGCCAAACGTTGTGTCAGAGTCGATGACGAGAGCGCGAACTGACCCGGGGAGCGGTGAGCGGAGGTCGCGAGGGGACGTGACGCCATGTTGGAGGAGCGACAGCTGCAGGGAGGGAGCGGACGGTGTTGTAATCGTTCCTCGAACCCGGCGGCCTGTCCCCTCTTCACCAGCGGTGCACGCCCTGTGACCAGCATCGACCGAAGCAAAATAACTGCAACACTTGATTAATGCAGGGGTGTCGTTAAAGGTTAGAGGAAATTAACATTTGCTGTTTGTGGGAGGCAGGACGGTCACACAACTTCCCTCTGTGCAACAAAAATCTTACACAACTTCCAGCTTCGGGTCCATGTGGCGGTGGGGTCGGTCCAAAGTCTGGCAGGAAGAAGAAACGGCAGAATCAAACGAAACCCAGCGTGAAGTCCATCGCTGGGAACGTCCGTCCTCTCCGTCCTCAGAGGAGGAGGTTTGTAGTTTAAGAACGAACCAATCCAAGCATCAGACTTTCTTATCGAGAGCAGGAGAAAGGATTTGGGGGGAGGGGGGGCTTTAAGCGGCCTCCTTACAGGTTGAGACGAGACTTTGATCAGTTGGTCGAGGACGCTCGCTCGGCTCAACGTTGTGAGAGGGCCGATTTAAAATCTGCTGCAAGACGAAGAGCAGCGCTGCAACTTCGTACGTGTCAGATCTGGTCAGATAACATCAGCACTCGGCCGTGTCCCCGTGCGGTTTTATTTCATTCTGCTGCAAAATCAGAAAAACAACTGCCCATTAGGGTTGATCACTGAGACGCGGCTGGATCGGTTTCGGCAGTTTCCATTAATAAAATGAGAGGCTGGCGAAGGCTGCAGATTACATCCATCATCCTCTATATGTCAGTCTTTTTTCTTTTTTTGTTAAATCACCCAGCGGCGGCAGGAAACAGTCAAACCACGCTGCATAAATGCATGAAACCTCGTCCCCCGTGCCGTCTCTGGGTGAAAACACAGCACAAAGCGTTGGCCAACAGCCTCCAGCACCCACGCCTGTCTCCACCAACCCCCACCGCCGTAATTGCAGGGCCCCCGCACCCTTCAACCAAAATGGCTTCGGTCCGCCCGCTGCTGTTCGATTTCATGAGAGGGTTCAGCCTCGGCACGCATGTAATCATGGACGCAATCAGGAAGAAAGAGGAGAGAGGGCAACTGAGATGGACAGATAGATAGAAAGATAAACACACGGATAGATAGATAGATAGATGAATAGAGAGACAGACACCCCCGCTGCAGACAAAGACGAACAGGAAGCAGGAGCTCCCCACAGCTTGGGGTGAAGGTGTCTGATCACACCACCCCCAGCCAGCCCCCACCCCCCTGCTGTGGCACCCCACTTTCCTGTCCGGCAGCTAACCGACACCGGGCGCTAACAAGTCGAGCCTCTCTTTCATCTGGGCCCGTGGGGGGGGTGAGAGCCCGTCCCACATCCGCTGAGAGTCATGAAATATGTATAGACGCCGCGCTTCACCCGGGCCATAATTGATCAGAGGGCGCCATTAACCGCGGCACATCCCAGTTTGGCTGCACCTGTGAACCCCACCCCCATCCTGAGGCCCCCACCCCCGACCCCCACCCACCCCCATCTTTAATGAGCCGCGACGAACAGACAGAGAGCGAGCGAGATCAATAGAGGAGACACGCCCAGCAGCTCGCTCACAGCCCAACTCCTCATTTTCCCGTCAGCGTTCGCCTCGTCGTCGTTCGGCTGAACTTGGCAAACGTGTGCAGCCGGGTAAATGTTACGTGTACAGTCATGTTTACAGCAACGCGGTCAATACTGGGAAAATGAAACTGTCAGTCTGCCTCTGCAGCCGCACTTGTCTTTTTTTTTTTTTTTTTTGCTCCGGGCCTCTTCATCAGGCCTCGCTGATATTGATGGACGTGTTTCAATTCTTTGCAGCGCGTTAAAAAACACAGATAAGGCAATAAAAGGTGTACAAATGTGTATTAAATGCGGCGTTGACGCTTCAGTGTTAAATTATGGATGATTTGACGACGGGTAGTTAAATGATGGAGACCCCTCCCCCCGCACAAAACACACAGTAAAGTGAGGCGCTCCTCAGGAAAAGAGTCAGCAAAACAGAAATCAATGATCGGTGGAGCGCGCAGATCGGTTCCTCCTGTCTGAGGCGGCCTGCGTGCTCATCAGATACAAGACGCAGTGCCAGTTATTGTCCTGAGGGAAATTCAATTTGCAAGGCCAGTGGAGAAAATAGTGCCCAGCACACAAAACAGAGGACCACACGGCATCGCTTTTACTTAGGCGGCGTACTGCGGAGAGGACAATATTTTCATTAGCGTAAATGATGCTGCACGAATCTGCCACAATTTGTTTTTGTACTCCAGAGTACCATGCAGTGGGGCCGGATTTAATTCAGAGATTAAAACAGGGAATAAATTCAGCAATACGTCGTCAGGTTCAGGTTTTCGCTGTCGTCCACCTGCTAATAAACCTCTCAGCATCAAGTTTAAGAGGAGGAAACGCTTTGTGAGGACTATTTTCAGCTGCGGATTAATACACATTTCATAGAGGAGAAATGTACATAGAGGTTTTACAATACATGCAATACTTGTCCAGATGGATTCATTGCTGGTTTTGTTTTTTATTGTGTTGTGCTGTTCACGTTTTAAGACAAAAAATCAACATTCAGAAGTTTAAAATCATTTGTTCTGATATCATCTGAGGAAAGCTCGGGATTTTAAAAGCTTACCCGGCTGGCCACCGATTGATCTCATCGTGTTAATTTACAGTAAAGTCCTCCCGTTTAGCCAAATTAATATATTCTGTCAAAGCCCAAAAGTAAGTAACTGTTGAATTTAAAAAGCAGTTGGCCGGCGCTTGAGACGAAGCTGGACTCAGCAGTTTCACATACTTTTGCATATCTTATTCTCTTTAACAGCCTGAGCTCTGCGTGCAAGCCTGGTGTCAGGACGTTTCGTGTATTGACCTTTAACTGTGCAGAGAGAAAACGCAGCTCAAGCGGTTCTGCCCGGTCACTCGTTTCAAATAAAAACCCCAACCTGTTAAAGCCGGTGGGCGCTGGGGCGGCCGGGGATGAACAATCCTCCGTTTGCAACCTCCTGATTCCTTGTGTCCGTCCAGCACCGATCATCTGTCTGTAGCCTGTCAAATCAGCCATTACCCAGAGAGAGAGAGAGTGTGTGTGTGTGTGTGTGTGTGTGTGTGTGTGTGCAGGGATGGCGGGGGATGGTAACCAGGGAACCTGTGCAACATGTTTGGGCGGCTGCTGAGAGGATATCGATTGGCTCAGAAATTATTAAACCCCCAAGGAGTCAGACGAGGCTGTTGCTGTGCTGTTGGACTCCGTATTAGTGCCTCACATGCATTATTAATAACCAATGTAAATAACAGCCAATGCCACCGTGTCACAGTTATTAACTTTATGGATCGGGTCAACAGGATCGGTGCAGAGCCGGTTCTGTCTCGTGATAACTGACCAGCAGAGTTTGGGTCACATGTGTCATCACGTCGACGAGCCTTT
Organism: Psettodes erumei; assembly: GCA_016785225.1. Lineage (NCBI taxonomy): Eukaryota > Metazoa > Chordata > Actinopteri > Pleuronectiformes > Psettodidae > Psettodes > Psettodes erumei. Next base: position 356,786 of record JAFBJZ010000422.1, on the reverse strand, counting down.
GTGCAGAACAACGCTCGACCTCCAAGCAGCAAGAGATTATCTTTCTTAACAACTTGGACCTTTCAACACAAGATATCTTATCTGGTACAATCCCTGTCTGCATTATCTGTTTTTTTAAAGCAGCTAGCTGAATGCTAACACTGGTGTTAGCTACGTTGGAATTGGCTGATGCGACTCCTCTCGAACACAGTTTGGGTTTAAGCCTGCGGTCGAGACTGCTTAAGCTGGGTCTGAGTTCAAAGGAGTAGAAACCAAAGTCGTCACGGCTGATCCGCTCTGTTGGGCCGGCCAGTGGTGTCGGCGTTAAGCTAGCAGCTATGTTTCAGCACAGAAGCACAAAATTCCTGCATTCATTAATACTGTGACTGTTACTGCATTACACTCATGCAGTTTTAATATCGTTTGGATATTGTTTCATCTTTTACCCTTTGTTGGCTAGTTTTTTCACACACACACACACACACATCCTGTTGTGCGAAGCTTGTTGTTGACAACTGCAAATAATTTGCTTGGCATTATTCCAGCTTTTCTTTTTCAGAACTTTTTGTGGAAACCCATTAATTAAATTAAACAACGAGGTGTTATCTCTGACATCCCGTAAATACATTTTATATGATAACAGACTGTTTTCATCCTGCTGAATTATGTGCAGGAATTATTAATTAAAAGGAACTAATGAAGTAATCAGAGAGCACACATTACTTATTTGTGAGCACAACTTATTAATTCAGGGGCTTGTCAGAACTTTTCCTGTGGCCGGGCGCCGGGCTGCACGCCGCTCTCAGACGATTGCACCAGCTTTGGTTGTCAGAAGATTTGTGACTCGGAATCAGAGCCCTCTTCAGACATACGTCTTCCGGCCATTCGATTTGCGACCTGAGGAATCAATGACGGCATCGGTCGATCCGTTATGTTACGTCGAACCGTCTGTTGTGTGACGGTCGGTCGTGCGGCGAGCAAAGTTATCCTTTGATTTTCGAGGCGAGGCTCTCAGACGTGGCTTCATACATCACAGTCCTGTCTGATTGCAAGCTGATTACCAGGCGTCAAGATTGCACTTCTATTTTTTTTTTCGTTTATTAGTATTCTGGAGATTAAAGGCCGTCACTGAGTGCATCAGTTCTTCTTCTCGTTTCAATTACTCGGCCGGGAAATAAAACTTATTAAAAGTTTGACGCCTGCCTGCAAAATCATGAAGTTGTTAGGGATCAGATTGTCACCCATACGTTAACGTATATGTGGCCTGCTGTTACTATATGGTATCACATCCACGAGCTCAAAGAAAAATACTTTTACCTGTTGTTTAAAATGTGGTACTTCCTGTAAAGAAGGATGTGATAAATAAATATTTGTAGCTAAAATCGAGGAGAGATGCAACACAAGCAACAGACAAAATTTGTTTTAACAGCCAAGTTTATTGTATCACATAAACACAGGGGTAAAAAATAAAAAACAAAGTGTCAGGCTGGTAAATGACAGGCGATGGCTTCACATAGCAGATGAAAAACTCTTTTTTACTATTTGTGTCACAGACTCCTTGTGACAGGACGTGGATGTCGAACCGTGCCAGCAGGGGTTGCTGCTGGAAACCTCGGTTGAAACTGAAACCACCTGCTGGTGGCAGAATGTGGCCAACGTCAATTCCAAAAGCTGGAACTTGTTGAATTGGAGCAGTTTTGAAGTTTTTGGATTAATTTTCTATTTGAGGCTGTGAATCCCAGAGATTTGGCACACTGGGAAGCTTTGAAATCACACAGTGACTGCCCAACAATTTAATTATTTTCCCAACTCTCAAGAATTAAGTTGCTTATGAGATTCTAATGTTTATGGCCATATTTTCCTCATAACCAAATTGCACGTCATTATAATAACACATTTGATTGTGTTAATAGTGTTTTTTTTCTTTTGTACATAACTGAGGCTCATTTCCTTCAGTCCATAGATCCAAGGCATCCCTCTGTGCAGAGCCTGCCTGTTGTATTTACTCATCGGTTCTACTGGGTCCAGTTTTTTCACTTCAGTCTGGCTCCAGTCCAAATGACCAACACCTTTAAAACCTACAGAGCCTGTCTTGTTACCTGGACTTTAACTGAACTGTCAGCTAACAGGAAGAGGATGCCGGAAATGAAACTTGTCAGTGCAGCATTGCTGGCGGGGGGTTGGGGGGGCTGGTTGATGACTTCCTGCAGCAGTACAAGGCCGGCTGAACGTCGCCGCCATCTCACGGGGCGCTGCATGACCCAGTCATGTCGTTGGACTGGTTTTACAGCTTACAGCGTGACCTGTGTTACTGCCAGGTTCCCTCACGCCAGGAGGCAACACACCGGTAAAGGTGCAATGAATCAATCAAGAGGTCACATGACGCCTGCAGACGTGGAGAGTCGGCGCTTCGGGGTTTCTGCGCGCAGGGCAGTGACTGCTAACAGACGCTACAAGAGCATGTGAGAGAGTATCCACCAGCTTCTTCACACTGGTTTTAAAAGCAGCATTAAAGTTTGCAGGAAAAAAATGAATTAAAATTTCCACACACACACATTCACGCATAAATAAATCAATTAAAATAGCACCACAGCAGAGTCCAGGAGATTCAACATATCTCAATAAAAACAAATCTCTCTGCACATATAAATGCAAATTGGAGTTTGAGTTCTGAACAAGAACTCAACAGAAGAGAAAAATATGTAGGTACTTTAATTATGTTCACTTTTTCCCTCTGAAGGTGTAAAGACTGGAATTTCAATTGCAGTTTAGGGCATCACCCCCCCGTCACTTTCCATTGTCCAGTTTTGACATTTTACTGACCCGTTGCTCATTAACTGTCCGTCGTTCACCGTTGGTTTGCCCTCCATGCAGGCTGAGCAGTGAATTGCTGCAGGGGCATTGATGTGCAAGAAGAACGGGCCGTCTTAATGGGGGACGTGAGTGGGTGGTCCTGCTGCAGACCCTTACCTCGCTGGAGTGACTCATTCAGTTTAGCTTAGTCACCCTGCTCTTTGCTAAGATTCTGCACGGTATTGAAATGCATTGCAAAATTGCGAAAATGGGCTTTTAGTCTTTTTCCTTCTCCTTTTATCATGAACTGAAAAGCAGTTATTAACTCGGCCAGGAATATTATCGCTGTCTGGAAATGGGTCTTTGGTGCTGTCTGAAACCATGGCGCGCGTTCGCTAACGAAGCCAGGAGTTTCTTCTTCATGTCCCGAGTGACTTCTTCCTGTTTCCTGCCGATCCCCTGACACTTGCTGTTAGCCTGTCTCGACCCCGTGAGGTGTTTTTGCAAAGTAATTGTTGATTGTGTTGATGAGACAGATCTCGTGGGCAAATTACTCAGTAAAGTTGAGGCAATAGGTTTTCTACGTGTCAGGACTAGGTTGTTTGTCGGTATCTACCAGGATGACCCATATGAGCGCTGCAGAAACAAACTCTTTGTGGTCACAGGATAAGTCTGTCCTCATTCCATATTTTCCATACTGTCCAGCTTCCCTTCACTATCCGCTCAGAGCCCGCGCCGTCAGACGTAAAGCGGGACACCACAGTTTTATTTTGAACAGCACAGCTGGGCCCGGCTCACGCGTTGTTTGGTAAGAGCCGTCGGCGCAGCAGCGGGACGGCGTACGTGGGCCCGGCCTAAAATAAACCACAGCGCCCACGTTCATTGTGAATCAAGAGACGTGTCACCCAGTGCGACGCTGTGGCTCAACGCCGAGCTGAGGAACAAGATGTACGTCTGGCTTTGGATACATAAAGTGGTGTACATGTTTGCAGGATCAGGCTTACTGTTGCTTTTGGTGTTTTCTTTGGGACGGTAAGAAAAACATGGATTACTTTCAAGCTTTGCTTGAGTAAGGTTGAGGGTGGAGGAACATTAGCGGTTTTTGAAGTTTGCAGTTGGTCGGAGGCGACGGGTCATAAATCACAGTCTTCAGTCACACGCTGTGTAAACGCCGCCCCCCCTCCGTACACCCTTAACTTGACATCAACTGCTCTGGCGGCTCAACTGACATTTCAGCCGACAGTTAACTGTCAGTCAAGGCTTAAGCCTGAAACGGTGTGAGTGGTGCACTTCACCCCTTTGAGCGCTTCAAACGCACCAGATTTCAGGTCGTGCGTGTTAACAGACGCTTCAAACCGTCTTCTCGGCGCTCTGATGTCTTTGGGTGCTTCAAGTGCGACCCCCCTCATCTCAAGACCCCTTTTAACACTTAGCATCTTCTAGTTTCATAAGCTCCTGTGTTCTGTTTTTCTGAGGTCACGCCGTCCTTCCACTTTGTCAAGTGCTAATTTTGTTATTATATCGCATGCTGATCCGTGTCTGCAGCGGGCCAACCCAGACTAACAGATGCGTGTTTATTATCTTTGGCAAATAAGGTGTTCCTCGTTTTGAATCAGATTACGATCGGCCGAACGCCCCCCCCGTATATTTCACCGAGCGCATAACATGACACCGTTGCCCCACGTAGATCTGCTAAACATTGTTTACACGTACGGGTGCGCTGATGAAAATAGCAACGGCTCTGTCGGTGTAACGTGCAATTATGCAGCGCTTTTGCTGGATACGCCGGTTGTTTACCGCGCCGCACGTGTGAAGGCTCCGGCAAACACAGGGTTTAGGGAGGGCTTTGCTGAGCACCAGTTAAAGAGGCCTGTTTTTGAGTTAGAAAAGCTGCTGCTGAGACAAACTAATCGGGGTTGATTTGCACTGTAAAGTCTGTCCATCTCATCCATTCATTTCACTGAGCGTGAAGCTGTAAACTGTTGTTAAAATAACCATTACATTAGTACTCTCTTACAGTGACATGTACCTGTAAGGTCAAATCATTTCTCTCTGCGCGGAGAAATTCCATGTGGAAAGCAGGCTGCTTTATTTCTCGATGAAGACGAGACATTTTGATCTTTTAGAAGTGATTAAATTACTTTGATTTTTTTGAGACAGTGTGTGTGTGTTCATTCCTCTCACTTACTTAATATCTCAAATGCCAAAACTGGGTTGAATAAAGCGAACACTGGCAACGGCTTGCGCAGTTCATTGAGGAATTAATCCAAACGCTATTTGATCAAGCCATGCAGTGTTTTAATGAGAAAAGCTCTGAGGTATTTTTTAGTGACTTAGCAGAATTAACTCTTCTCCTTGAATTGGGAAAACAAGAAATAACAATTACAAGTATCTCTGTCACTGTTATTTTTTTTCGGTTTTTCAAGGGTGTTTTCTGCTCTCAGTGATAGCGAAGCCTGACATCCATTCCCAGAGACATCCCTCCTCCATACCTCCCCGACTTCACTTCATCGGCCTAAACAGATAGGAAATGAAGGGCAGGATCTTTCCTGTAGTTTCATTTATATGTTAATCCGTCTGTGGGCCTTGGTTGGGATTTGAGTGATTCCAGCATGAGGTTTGGTAATGCATTCAGCTGGACATATTCTGACGGCAGCGGGAAGCCTATACCTCCTCGTAGCGCAGAGGCAATCCGTCATTTGCGATGTTTGGCAGCGTGTCGGCCCTCCAGACTCCATAACTGTTCCATTTATTTAGAGGGCTACCTGTAAAATATCTGTTGAATATAGAGCAGCCGCTCAGCTGAGGTTAACCTTTGTCATAAATCCACAAGACAAAGTAGGAATTTGCCAGCGTACGGTCGCCTGTACTTTCTTTCCATTCAGCAACTCGCAAACTGTAAGTGGCAAGTGTGGGGAGGAGAGGAGGAAATGAGAGATTTTTCACTGGCCACTAATGCAGAGGCATGCCTGTTGAAAGCCATGGAAAGAGTGGCATGATGAATGGAAGCTAGCGTCTGACAGGACAGGAGAAAAATGCTTTCCATTGTGCTGCATGAAAATGTTGCATATTTTAAAAAGTTTACGTGGGCTTGAACAAGAGCTGGGACATGTTGTCTGTCTGTACTTCTACCCATGTCATACAGTTAAATAATCTGACTGTGAACACTGGAATGTCAATTCTGTGTTTCTCTTCTTATGGTTCATCTGTATTTCTAGCTCTTTGTCTTGATATTCCTCTGCAGTCTGCAGCCATGCTAGCAGCTCTGTGAGGCTGGAGTCTAGTGGTGCTTTGAGCTAAACGCTAACATCAGCATGCTAACCCTAACCGCACTCACCATCTTAGCTGCATGTCTGAGCATGTAGCATGTTAGCTTGTTAGCATGCTAACATGAGGCTGTTGGGACTGTCTTTAGTCTTGCTGGTAGTTACAAAGCAAATTTGCATAAGTGAGTGAATTACATTGCTTCTTCTTTTCCTCTTTAGCTCAGCTATAACTGGAGAACCAGGTGTGAGGAGCACATGAACCCACCTGTGAAAGCATCGTCATGGATCTGCTCCTGCCGCTCTGCTCGGCCTCTCCCCTGGCTGGCTGCCATGGTTCCTAATGAGGTCAGACTCCCGCTCCGCCGCCCGATCCCCAACGTGTGTGTCGTTGCATTTGTGTCTATACGGGACACAAAGGGGTGTGCGTTTTTGTGTGTGTGTGTGTGTGTGTGTTCTCTCTTGACCTGGAATAGAGTTAGTGCTAATGAGGAGAGCGGGTGACAAGAGAAATGTGAGGAAGCTCAGGGTTGCCAGGTCAGGCCTAATTCACATGTAGAAGAGGCCAAATTTGAAGCGTCATGCACTGGTTGTGCTGAATAGCAGCTACTTTCAAGGTTTTGTGTCACACACAAAAGCTTGGCCAGTGATTTGAATGGCGGTGAGTCAATGTCGGCGCCCCAGCCAGCAACCCTTAGTACTACTGTAGCAACTGTGTGGCAACTGGGAGGATGTTGTTGGTGGTGGTGGTGCCAGATGAAAAGTGCAGGAGCACCAGATTTACCACGAAGCTCGTCTTCTAGGGAACTTGAATATCTGCACCAAATTCCATGCAAATATTTTCAATAGCTGTCGAAGTATTTCACATTAAGTTTGATGGAGCAGCCAGTATTACCATCCCCAGAGAAATGCCGCTAGCAAGGCTAATCTCACCGGTTAAATTAAATTTCAACATTCGGAGCCATGGAAAAACTGTCTTTCTGGCAACCTAAGTGCTGGCGATATTTCCCCACAGAGTGATTTCCTTTTATCTTATTGCATTGTCGGCTAGTGTTAGATGAATAATACTGATATATTTGTCCCGAAACTGCCACCTGGAATCTGATTTTTCAGTTCCCGACTCTGCTGTGGTGCACAGGCTGAAAACTGATATCCAGTGAGGTCTCAACACTGCTGATTAACATCTGCTACAAAAGTCAAATCAGGTCAGATCTGTTGAGCGCTCTTGACCAAACAAATTTAAATACTGGCAGGAGCAAGACGGAGCAAACGGATCGCAAAACTGAAGCCAAGAGGGCAGAGTCCTTGCCAATTTTTTTTTTCCTGCGCTAATGTGCAGAACACAACTCAGCAGCGTCCAGTTGTGATATCATGTGGCATCCCAGTCTTAGCCTGCCTTGACATTTCAGTATTTCTCCCCCCGAGTACGTGTGTCAATGAAACTCAGAGAATGTCTTTGTTTGGTCTTCACTGTTCTCCATCTGTCCCCGGGCCCCGTTACACCCAAGACTTTGATTCAGTCGACAAACGGTGTGTGTGTGTGTGTGTGTGTGTGTGTGCAGCGGCGGCAGCAGAGCCGGGGTTTTGTCCTGAAATGAACTCTGCAGCAGCCCTCACCAGGGCAGCTCGCTGCCGACGGAGGGGAGAAACAGGGGGAGGGAGAGCAAAAGGCAGGGGAGGGCAAAAAGCAGACAAAGAGGGAAAAGCGACAGAGGAGGCGGACATGACAAATAAGAGTAAGAGGAAAAGTCCACAAGAGACAGAGGGAGAAAAATGAAAAGGCGAGGGGGGAAATTCCACAGTAACAGTAAACAGCACGAGTGAGCGACATGAAGAGAACGAGCCGTAAAGAAGCAGATCGACAGGAAAACAAAGAGAGCGAGAGAGTGAAAAATGAAAAAAAAAGAGGGGGGGGGTGTTCAAAGAAAGGATGACAAAGCCAAGAAAACAGCTAGGGACAGGAAATGCAAGAGGTAAACAGGAACAGAATGGATAATAACAAAGGGATGGGGCTATGGGAAGGAAAGAAGGAATAGCAGGCCAGGAAAAGAGAGATAAATCAAAATGAAGCAACGGTCGCGACTGGGAAAAAAAAAAAAGACTGTGACTGAGGAGAAAGAGAATGACAGCGACTGAAAGCAAGTAAGAAAAATAAAAAAAATGAGGAAATGGCCAAGAAGAGAGACAGAGCCAGGGAGTGAGAGAGAGACAACCTTTGCCAACTCTGTGAAATTTCCTCAACTCCCGGCGATAATAGCTCTGCATAATAAGCCGATTTAGCAGCTCAGTACCAATAAAACACCCAGGTGGTGCGCACTTTTTCCCAGCTTGATGCACAAAAGCTGTGTTTGGAGTGAAATCTGCCTTTCATCTCCTTCTGTTTGTGCTGCACTCATAATGCTCAGATATACTGTAAAAAACATTAAGGCAGGGGACTGTGTGTGTGTGTGGGGGGGGGTATCAATGATCATTCCAGCTTAGGTAAATATTAACATGGTGGTGCTGTGTTTATTGATCTGTGTGTTGTGGCTGATTTTGTGCGCTCTGACTTGACTAGAGTGATCAGAGGAATTCCTCATGGTTCAATCTTAGGTCCTTTTCTTTTCCAGCATCTGCTGTTAGTTGCTGATTAGCTGATTAGTGCTGTCGGCACTATATTGATGCAGACTTAGCAGGTATACCATGCTCACCATGCCTGCTGTTGAAGTTTAGCATGTTAGCGTGCTAATGTTTGGTAATTAGCTCTAAACCAATCACTAAAGACATTAAGGCACACCAACTGTGATCCATGTGCAGAATTTTGTGTCCGCTAGTAAACACCGCTACCTAATTTCTGCAGCGGATTCTGTGCCAAACCATCCAGTACTTGCCCACATACAATATATACAGTATATATATGGACAGAAGTCCAAGTGACCGGCACTGCCTGCACTTCGAGAGCCATGCCACTACAGCTCTAAAAATATAACATGGACATTTCTGTCTCATGGGAGCAAGCAAAACCAGCTACCTTTCATTTGTGAAGCTTTCCATGAAAAGCTACATACAGTACTGTATTTTAACCAGACTCCTTCAGTTCTAAAATTCATTGTGACTCTGCCAAACCCAGTGCGGTCCTCTCTTGGAAATTCCTAGAATCAAGACAAACTTTGGAAAATCAGCTTTTGGTAACTTAGTACCTTAGCAATGGAATAACAATCAGAATACTATTGGACTTGGCCCACTTGCTCATGATTTGCTTCGGCCATTGAAACACTGCCACAGGCTGTCTGGTTAATTCTTAGCTCTCCTCTTCACTGTACATCTCCATCATGTAACCTCTCCTATTGGGTTATCATATTGAGTTGGGATTTAGTTTTTTCTTGTAACTGCATCTATTTTGGCACATTATTTCTTACAGCCCTGTAAACACGGCACTAGTGGACAAGACAGCTTGCTCTCTTGTGAGTTTTCCTCATATATATTAATTCCCAGCTGCTTCTGAGTGATTCCACCCTCCCACATGTCATCTCTGGCAGGGAAAAAACCTCATAACTCACACAGGGGGGAATAGGAGGATTACATGCTTCACAGGTTTGGGGAAATTCTCAGACCTCTTTGGCTTATGAAACCTTTTCGTCCTCTTATCAAAACCGGATTGTCTTCGAGTGGTAAACACAGCGGTTCTTCTCGCTGCCTCCATTGCTGACAGTTTTGGAGATACGAGGTTTGCATCTGAAAGTGACCGTGCTGGAAAGAAAGCATGGAGCTGTGAAATACTGAGTTACAGGCAGCTGCTTTAGTCTCACACCGAGGCCTTATCGGTCTGTGGAGGTACAGGCCTTTCATTGTGTTAGGTTCTACTCCATTTATTGTCCTTGGCTTCTGCCGTAATGATTAATGATGCGTAGTATGACGGTGCACTATAGCCAGCTCGGTGTTTTGTCTCCTGGGGGACAGACACTTTGACGTTAGATTTTAGTCAGGTGTGTTAATTATCCCGCTCGGTGTTTAGTGAAAGTGGAACACCTGTGTGCACGTTGGGCCACTGCGCTGAGCTTCAAAGAAGAAAAGAGGTTTTTCCACCGAGAGCTGATGAAAGCTTTTCATCCAGTCTCCTTGATGAGAGACCGTGGGGATTATGTAAACAGGCAACAAAGAGGAATACAGTATGTCTAATCTTTCATTCTCCAGCTTTGTTGGCCATGAGTTGCTGCATTGTTGTTGAGCGGAGGCTGCGTTCAGAGCTGCCTGTTTTTAAGTACAGGTTGGGTTTTTTCCCCCCTTCCTTTCCAAAATTTTGAATGTAGATTTTGAGTTGGTGCTGCACTGCAAAAGACAGTAGGGTATAATTATAAGAAAAATCCTTTTGTAACAAAAAAGAAAAAGGAAAAAAGTGTATTCAGCCTTTTGGTAGATCTAAGAGCTGAGGGTCTCTGGATGAAAACTTGTTTTAAATGAATATCCCCACCTGTCGTACTGCGCTGACACAAATCCAGACCAGGATGGCCTCGTTCAACTCCAAAGCTCCGTGTTTGAACTCCTGCCCGTCTGAACCCAACTTTGTGATTCCTGCTTGTTGGCTTTGTGGGAGTCCAAAAGTTTGTCGGAGCTGTGACGACAATTTACGCTGCTCCATAGACACAAAGTGATCATAATGTATCTGCGGGGGGATGGTGGTGTTCCAGATCAATACCAGGGGCAGAGGGAATAGTTCAGACTCGCTCTGGAGCTTGTTGGAACTGAAACTACAGTTACAGATGTGGTTCTGTGGTTCTGCGAGTTATGGCTGATGCTGAGATCGTCGATGATTGTTTATAGGAGGGAAGAGTGGAAAACAAGCTAAAACAAGCTTTGCTAAGCAGCACTGTAGTCTATGTGATATGCTGGTGTAGGCAGCGTAGCTCCATGATTTCTATGTACTCGTTTCAAAAGGTGCAAGGTGCTTTTATAAAAGAACAGATGTGGTCCATAAAAGTTGTCCTGAATAAATGAAGGTTAGAAGCTGCATTTCTAAACGAAGGGAAACAAAACTCTAATTGGCCCTAAAGCATGTAAAAATAAATTAAACACGACATAAATGTATTTAAAGCTTCTCTCAAGGTCGCTGGACCTCCAGCTACAACATGAATTTCCATTCAAAGCACTTAAATTGCAGTCGTTTCCTCTCCTGAATTGTTGTGTAATTGCTGTGAGGTTGGAAAGAAAAAAAATCACCTTTTTTTTCATGTCGCAGTTTGAACAATGTTCCTACGCCGGCAACTCTAGTCAATCTAATTTGAAACCCTGTACTTGATGAAGGGCTCCGCATGGCTGCACTTGTGTCATTATAAAAAATGGACGGACAGATTTTAAATACCCCTTTGTATAACGTCTCCATGAGTCTGCCACTTGGCTGCCTCCTCGCCGAATCGCTGCCGGAATTGATCCGCAGAAGTTGACTATTTATGCTTGTACGGATGCCAGTCTCCCAGAGCAGCAATTATTAAAATAAAAAGGCTCTGACAAGATGTGCTCTTAAACAGGCTCACTCATGCACTTACCCCGAGGGAGTTGGAGAATTTGTCAGTGTTGCAAACGCAGAGTATATTCGAATACGGTATTCATAGATGGAGGCTCTATCTCAAAAAAGAATGTGAGAGAAAGATGAAAACCTGACAGATTTGCTGATGGAAGTTCATTTATATCTGTGTATAATTACAGGGTGTAATCAGGGATAAGATAGGAGACATACATGTGCTCCTTCATGCCAAACACAGATCACTGAGCAGTTTATAGTGAGCACAGGCATAGTCCAAAAGACAGTACAATAATCACAGTACAGATGTTGTCAATGTCTTGTGACAACATCTGTAGCGCGATCAGCAACACTGAAACTCGGCATATGTATGTGATCACGCAGAGAGCAATCTGGACACTTCGGCACACGGCCCTGCCAAACTGCAAAGAAATCTTTTCAATGTTTGCATTCTTGTCAAGTTCCTTCTTCCCAAGCCAAGCTGGGAAAAAATGTTCCACACAAGGACACAAGAATCAGCAACCCTCCTTCTATTTGATAATTACTTTGATTCAACTCAGAGCCATATGCATGCAGGTTTTCAGCTCAATAAAACGACACAAAAGCTGATTTCACTCGGCCGTTTCTGTTCTCTTGAACTAAAAAGCACTAATCAGTGGAATCGTCTGTTAAAGTGTTTTTCTGGAATAAAAACCTGCACGCACGCGGCTCCCCACGCCAGTATAGATGAAGGCCGTCGAGTTAAAGGAATGGGTCGGCCACGACTGTCGCCATGTTATGTGTATTGCGTGGGAGCTTGTTAGCACTGTATCCAAAACAAGGACATGGGTGGAGAAAAACCAGATGTGGCCATTGGCAGATGGTTCACGAGGAGATTCTCCAAGCTTGGACAGTGCACAGTACATGACATCAGTACCAGATGGTTCACTCATTAACACCCACCCTCTCAAAACATACAGAAAAAGGCTGCTGCTGCTGCCCAAGGCCTTAAAGTCCATAGCACATTTCCTTCATGAATGTTGGTTTATGGCAATCAAGCCTAATTAGTCAGTGTGTTAACAACTTTGTCCAGTCCTCAGTCTTTGTGCCAAAATCCTTCTGTGGAATTATTTTGAAACACAGCTACAGCTCTGTAATGCTCTTCATCTACTTTAAATTTAAATGACTCGCTTATAATGAGTCCCTAATGACGACGACTAGGCAAGGCGCAAGATTTCATAAAAATCCTCAAACCCTTTCTGTGCTTGATCTATCTTGCAGCTCCTGTTTCACTGAGATGAACTGAGTGAACTGAAGGGGGGGGTTGGTTGGTGGTGGTGGTGGTGGGGGTGGGGGTAGCGATAGCACTTGGCACGCTTGCCTGTTCCACTTCAGCTTGATCCATGTGTTGTGTTGCCTGCAGTGTCCTGGTTTGGCCCTCCACCATCCAGTGACCAACAGTGAAATAGGTACTAACAGCTCAGCCTGTGGTTTTGCAGCCTCAATACTGGGAAAGAACTAGAATTACCGCCTTGTGGTCACATGCCTCCGCCAACCAGTCAAGTTGCAGTTTACATCCATGTCTGTCCAGTCTCATCTAATACACTGTATGTAGTGAAGACCCATGACTTTTTTTTTTTTTTTTAGCAAAATTGAATTTATTAGATTTGTATGTTTCTATGGAGTACTTGTGCTTTGCTATTCGTGTTCCGCTGCATGTGTACTGTGTTAGCGAGTAGGTTCATTAAGAAATTCCTTGTTTGTGTTCACATGCTTGGCCACTAAAGCAGATTCTGACAGAACACAAACTCGTAGCTTCATATTTGGATGCTGCTGCAAAAAGTGTTAGTGCAGTACATTATGATTTCACTGTGAAGTTCATTTCTGACCTTTTTGGATGTAAAACATTTTCTCCAGTTAGACATTGGTGTGAAATATAGTCATAACTAGTGTATGAAGTTTGGAGTCACAGGTCAACAAAATGTGCTTTGTGAGGTCAGTGTGACCATGACCTTTGACCGCCACAATCTTATCACTTCATCCTTGGATGTTTGTGCCAAAATCAAGTTCCTCAAGATGTTCCTGAGATGGTGCATTCTGCAAAAACACTTTTTCATTTGCCATTATTCAATTCTCTATGGCGTATATGAGTCTATACGTAAACTGCAACTGCATTGGTTGGCGAAGGCATACAGCCGCAAGGCGGTAATTCTAGTTCCTGTCAGTTTTATTACCAATCTTAAAAAAAAAAAAGCAGAGTTAATGGAGCGTCAATGCGAACACAAGTTTTTCGGTCCAAGACATACAGGTACCAATCAGTCGTAATCAGCCTTGAATTCAGACAGATTTGGCACTTCCACTAGGAAAATGCTGAAAGTGAAAAATCACCTTCACTATAACCTTAAATACCATCAAAGTCTTCATGCCCCCATTATGAGAAGTAATTGATTTGCTGAAACAATAAATTACTGCATTCTTCATATCTGTGCATTCGTTTATAATCCAGCCCCAGTATTTGAATAAATTCACAAAACTTGTCTTTTTCAGCAGTAAAGCAAATATGTTTATTAAGCACTTTCATATACATCAGAAAATTCCACTTCATATAATACAGGAATTCTTTTTAACTGAAAGTCAAATGTACATGGGAAGCTATTTACAATCCAATCACTGAAAGTCAAATCAAAGATGACAGACAAAACACAGTCAAGACAAACAAGATAACTGCTTAATAAGACTATACAGTATGTTTTCCAACACTGTTTCTAGACCCGATCCTGCCTTGAATCCTTCCATTGACCCTTCATGGCACACTTTTGAGCTACTGTAGTACTGAAGAGCTGAGAGCTTTCACTAGGGCTTATAAGTGTTTGTGCATGCGATAGGTTTCTACTCCCCCTGATCCCAGTTCTTGGCAAAAAATAGCTCACTGTTAACATTATGAAAAGCCTGCAAAAATATGACACAGCCTGTAAACGCTAACGCAGCTCCACATAGTTCATGAGAAACAGATGTTTCGGTTCCCTCAGCGTCCCAGTCGAGCAACCCCCCCCCACCGTCCTTCTCCCGCTGGGGTTAAAATCCTGTAGAGCTGAGATTCAGCTTCTCACAGGGAGGAGGTGCGACAGAGTATGTTATTTCAACTTTGGCTTTACAACTCTGCATTTCAAACACTTCTCACTTACAGCTACGAGTCGATGGCTGGAACGAACGCCTTTTGAGCCGTTTTGTGTCATGCCCCTGAAATATCCACCAAAAAGTACTTGAAAATGAACCACATGACAATAAGGAAACAAAGCTTGGATTTTGTTTCTTGCATTGCAGTCGGTTATACGTGTAACTTTGCGGACAAATGCATTTGTTTTTTTAAATCACTGCTGTCGCGAGAAATTGCTGCATTTAGCACCAAACTTTTGTTGACGGTACACAATGGATTATTTAAATATTTTTTATGCACACAAAAACATAACACACAAACAACTCAAAATCCCATAGGGACAAAATGAACTCTTTTTTTTACATTTTCAATTAACCGCTCTCTTTCCTAGATATTTGTAATAATACACAAAAGCACAAAGCCAACAAAATCAGGAGTCCAAAATAACTGCAGGCAACTTCTGAACACAGCACCATGATAGAGCGTAATGCAACACAAAATGCAGCAAAAGTGGCTTTTTTTCCAAAAATAAATATGCTTGTATATACTCATGAAGTAAACTGCCATAGCTATTAACAAATTACACACAACATAGGTTTAGCACACTGATCAAGGTTAACACAGATTATTTGGGGTCTCTAGAAAGGCAGACTATCAATGCGCTAAAGTTCATACCATGGCATCTGTTACTGTTATGTCCTCTGGTTTGTGACAATGTACTCAGTGTTACATTGCTGTCAGTGTGAAAAAAACAACAACAGACAGAACAAACATAATATAAAATAATAAAAAAAAGCATTGGTATGTTTCTATCAAACAGTTACTTTGATAAAACATGGATGGGATAACAAAGTGAATAGAACAAATGCATGTCTGTCATATTACTCTTTTAAAAGTGCATACACTGTTTATTAAATAGCATTACATTAAATTAAAATGATAGTTTGCATGAATACATGAAGAAGGCTGTAACAGATGTAGGCACATCGAAGTATCAGTTCACATAAGCCTTAGGCAGCGATCAACAATCTTCCCTAGGTATTATTTTGAGGTCTCCCACTGATGAACAAAAAAAGGGTTATTTTATGCAGATGAAAACAGTTGCTTTGGCACAATCCCTCCAATGGTCTGCATGATGAATGGCATTCAGTATCTGAAATGGTATAGGAATGATTTGGGTTAATGTTTTGTTTGGGAGGGGAAAATCTGCTTATCCAGATTGAGGCATTTTTCAGGCAACTCTGATGAAATCCAACTAATGATTGGCTCGGTTGAGTGCAATCCAGTAACAACTAAAAGTCTGTTATTAGTCTCTATCATAGCCACTGTAAATGAACTGACAAGCTAAAGTATTACCTACAGTGCGCGCTGTCAACATGACCTTAATTTCAACTTTGAGACAAACGATTGATGTAATTTAATGAGTGCATACTGGAGGATAATTTTGAAAAGTATCTCTTACCAGCTATAATGGAGTCTCCTTTTTGTAGTTAAACCCAGGGTCTGATCCTTCAATCTGCAGTTTCAGGGCTTGTTTAAGGCTTAGCTCGGTTTCCCCTATGGGATAGTTCTCTAAAACATCCTGGTGGCCTCTGTTCTGCAGAGTCCGAGGAACTGATACCCTACCCAGGAAAACCTGATTACCCTGTAGATGATAGTTGGGATTGGTCATGATGCCATTCCTCCTCTTTTCAGAACAGCTCTGCTGCTGGATAAAGAACTGGTCTTGGCCTTGTCCCCTTTCCTGCTGAATTGGACCACCAATCATGATCTTACAGTGAGGGTCCTTCACTGAAATGTTTGCTACTGATTTGTTGAGGGCAATCCTCTTGTCAAACTGTGTCATCTCGTACTCCAAAACCTGACCTTGTGTCGATCCACTGTTCTTGGTTTTTTTCTTGTCTCCTCCTTTACCATTTGACGTCCCATTTCCGGTCTTGCTTCCCTTTGTTGACTTGAGACCAGGTTTTAACTGAGACCAGTCAAAGTCATTGGATGGAGATGATGGCTGCTGACCAATGGACTTAGTCGTGGAGGAAGGGGACACGATAGACTGTCTGCTCCGGCTGCGAGGCAGTGAGTGCTGTTGGATTTGTTCTGTGAACGTCAGTCCGTGAAAACTGTCGATCGGCACGGTCTGCGCCGTGGCTGTAGATGATGTGGTTCTCAAGGAGGAGTTCTTCGAGCTTTTGAGGGAATTATTTGACAAGGAGGATTTCTGTCTATCTACTGTTGAATCTGGAGATTCTGATGGTGAACTGAAGGCATGGACAGGGCCGTTGGGTATACCTCGTCCAGACGACTGCATGTCTCCGGCCCCAGTGCTGCCAGAGCTACTTGATTTAATAGTGAGGGACTGCATTTTACCCGTCACAGCCAGTGGTGTCTTTTCTTCCATGGTGTGTACTGGGGAGGGATTGCAGCCATTCAGAGTTGTGGCCCCATACTTTTCCAGAAGTTTTATGATCATTGAATGGCCACCTTTTGCTGCCACTCTCATTGCCGTGCGCCCAAACTGGTCAGCGTGGTTGGGGTCAGCACCATTTTCAAGAAGTATTTGCACAACATCGATGTGACCCTCCTGTGCAGCTATGCCTAGTGCTGTTGCTCCCTGGTTGCAAGTATGATCCACATGTGTGCCATTTTCTATCAAAAACTGTACGACTTTTGTGTGGCCTTGCCACGCAGCAGACTGGAGGGCAGATCGTTTCTCATTGTCACAGGCGTTCACATCGGCGTGATAGTTAATCAGGAGCCTCACCATCTCAACATGCCCTTGCCAGCAGGACACATGGAGGGCCGTTCTGCCCTCGGTGTCACAAGCCTCCACATTTGCACCATTTTCAAGGAAATACTCCGTCATGGCCAACTGATTTTCAAGTGCCAGTATGTAGAGTGTTGGGCGTCCATCTGCATCTTTGTAATCTATATCAGCCCCATGGCTCAGCAGCAGCTCAACAATGTCCCTGTGGCCTTCTAGTGCAGCCACCCTGAGAGCATTCCTCCCATCATATCCCCTCTGGTCAATGCATGACTTGTTTTCCAGAAGGATTTGCACACAATCATAATGTCCCTCTTGTGCAGCTAATATCAGCGGTATTCTACCATCGTTATCTACCTCTGTACAACGAGCACCTTGCTCGATAAGCGCATCGCACACTTGGCGATGGCCCTCAAACGAAGCCATGTGTAGCGGGGTCCAGCCTGCATCGTCCCTGTGATTCTCATCCAAACCTCTGTCCAGCAGAGTTCTGACCACTTCCACGTTACCCTGAGCAGACGCAATGCTCAGGACGGTCCTTCCCTCACTGTCGATGCTGTCGACAGCAGCCCCCCAGAAAAGTAAAGTGTTGACAACAGAGGCGTGGCCCATCGATGCAGCAGCAAGAAGAGGAGTGCGGCCATTGTTGTCTGTATGATCCACATCGGCCCCGCCTTCCAAAAGCAGATCAACTACATCGACGTGTCCTTCATAGCCAGCCACAAGGAGAGGGGTCATGCAGTCTTTGTCACAGTGGTCAACCTCTGCTCCCCTGTCGATCAGAAGGCTCACAACAGAAGCATGGCCTTTACTTGCGGGAACGCAGAGCGCAGCGACGGAGAGGGCGGTCCTCCCATCCACGTCTTCATGATTAACTTCAGCCCCATGGTCTAAGAGGTGCTCAACAATCTCTCTGTGCCCCATGTACGCTGCAGCAATGAGAGCTGTTCTTCCTTCATTGTCTGCTTTGTTGACCTCAGCCCCATGCTGAAGCAGGTTCAACACTATGTCTTCATGACCTCCCCAAGCTGCAGCTCTCAGAGCAGTTCTACCATCTGCATCGGCACAGTCCACTTTGGCCCCAGCATAGAGCAGAGCCGATACAACCTCTGAATGTCCACCCCAAGCTGCTGAGCGGAGGGCCGTCCACCCATCGTGATCTGTGTGGTTTATGTTTGCCTCACAGCCAATTAGGCAGTTGACCACTTTGGTATGGCCCTGCCTTGCAGCAAGAGTAAGTGCTGTTTGCCCGTGGTTGTCTTCTAGCTCCATGTTTGCCCCTCTAGATATGAGCAAATTGACCACATCAAGGTTGCCACTGTATGCAGCGTTGGCCAGCAGAGTTCTTCCACTGGAGTCACACTGGTTGACGGACGCCCCGTTGTCAAGTAATGTCCGTATCGAGTCCTCTCTCTCCAGGGCCTGTTGTACAATACATGAGGCGTGGTCATCCTCGTTGTTGACATGAGCTCCAGCTTTGACCAGAAGTTGCAGGACCTCCTGTTCTCGTGGTATGGAGGTGGTCAGAGAGTCTTTAGCAGGAGTGCCATTCCACACCATCCAAAGAGCCAGATTAAATGGCTCAGTCTGCAGATTGGAATTGACAAGGTGTAGTGCAAATTCCTGCACTTCAAGTGGTTTTAGCTGCTTTGCCCGGCAGGTGTAGCTCATGGCCAACATCCGATGTCCCTCTGCCGCATTGCACAAGTACTTCTGGGTGCAATGCTTTACATCCAGTAGCCACTCTGCAAAACTGTAGTGAAAAAGGATTTTAGTGCTCCCTAGGCCATCAACCAACAACTTGGAGAGAATGTCCATCTTTTTCTGAAACTCTTCCATAGTCAGTGTCATATTTTTGGTCCAGACTGCATGATACAGTTCTTTGACGGTGAGTGGCCTGCAAGTTGCCAGGATGACATTAAGGATGGGTTGGACTTTGGCAAACTGTTTTCTGACAAATAGTCTCTGGCAGAGCCATAAGTAGAGGCCATTGAGGGTGCCAGGGATGTCGCGGATCTCGCGAAGCATGATAAAGTTCTCCACCACACCATCCAGCACTCGCTCCAGGTAAAGGAAGCAGCCGCTGCTTTTGATGTGGAGTTGGTTGAGCATCTCAGCCGTCTCCTTGGTCAGGTGCTGCCTCAGGGCCTCCTCCTGGTCCAGCCTGTGGAGGATGTACTGTTGCACATCCTTGACAATGTAGGCCTTGCGCAGATCATCAAGGCTGATTTTGCGGAATCCTGAAAAGGAGAGAAAACTTTAGACATGTCTGATAACAGATGCAGATTACATGGTGGAGTAATATAAAATCAAAAAGGCAACAAAATGTTGTTGTTGTGGTCTTTTTTACATAAATGAGTCGGGGTTGTTGAAGAAATCGTAGTTGATGCTGATTAGTGTGACTCCTCTGCAGTGCCCCTTGAGTCATTATCTTGAGTCTGACCTTGACATCATAACCACTATTTATCCACTGATCTTGTACCTCTGGATAATTAGGATAAGCCAACCTTTAATTTCCTAAGGCATTGGATAATTAACAGTAAAGCCATGGTGCTATAGAAAAACCTTTCAGAGGAATTAAGAGCATAACCCCTCTGGCTGCTGGAGGCAGACGTGATCAGCAGGAGTTTACTGACATTTTCGCCCATAAAGCACCAAGGAAAACAAAATCATGCCAATTAGTGCACTATACTGTGTCTGGTGCCGAGGCAATTTCAGCTGTAATAATTTAGACTCTGCCTGTGTGGGGATAAAAACAGCAATAATTTCAGTATAAATGTGTGAAATAATGAATACATTATGCTTGTGTCGCAACGACTAAAATATAAATATTCATTGAAAGAAGAACTCCAAAAAAAAGGAAAGTACCAGTCTTGGCATTAAGTCTTAAAAACACAGATATAATAGTCTATGATTATTAAACTGTGAAACCCTGAGGAAAAAAATATATAATTCCTGTCAACACTTAAGCTCCCTTGATTGGACATTCAACACATCCAATAACTGCAGGGGTCATTAGTGCTTTATCAGCAGGAGCAAATCTGGCTGAAAATGTAGGAGAATGCAAACGGGAGAGAGCAAAGTGGGACATCATTTCCACGCCTGTAGCTCATCAATAGCCTGTAAAACATCTCTCCAGTGACTCGCTTATTACCATGCTACATGCACCCAGCACAGACCTTTAGAAACCCATCTGAGAGAGGGGGAGAGAGAGAGAGAGAAAAAAGAAATTATCACAGTGGGTCTTAATGAATGATCTTTAATGGGAATTTCTCTCTGAGACGTGGAAAAATAGCTCCATAATGGCCTCGGCTAATGGGCACAGAGTGAACTTTCTTCCACGTTAAAACAATCTGTTCATGGTCTGTGTAGCCTGCAGCCCGAGGGCAAGGAGAGCGTTTCTGCATACTTTTATTTACAGTTCCCATGGTTCTCAGGGGTTACTGGGGCGGGGAAAAAATGTCAACAGGGGCTTCCTGCGTGTTATTGACATACATTACTGTACCATTTACAATGACTAACAGGCTGTCTTGGACAGCTAATGCAGTTAAAAGCGTTTGCATGTTGCTCCCTTTAAAGACTCATTAACGTAACCCTAGCTAAGGTGTCAGCTGTAGGCTTCATATTACTGACTAATTTTTTTATGTACTCAAAGGAAAGTACTCCAAATAATTTTCACCCTGAACTGTGAAATGCGATTGCTTTGATTATATAACACAACTTTTCCCCATGCCTAATACGCATCAGACTCAGTCACCGAGCCCGAGGCAGGGCTCTGTTCCTCCGACTGCCATTGTGTGGGCAGAAAAAAAAGGCTGTGAAATCTTACACCACAACAGGCCCGGAGGTAACCGCACCTGGAAGCCAGATAACGAACCCGATGAGTTTAACAAGCGTTCCCAAGCAGGGACTGACAGTTTGGGCAACAGATCCTGGTAAACAGAGGGAGCGATGTGTTTTCTTTATCAACTGCTCCTGAGTTTGTTCAAGATAAGCACACACTCACTCACAGCTCCTCACAATAATCTCCTTTACCTCCGTCCTTGAAGCCTTCGTTATGTTTCAAACTGCGATAAAACAGCTTAAATGCAACCACTCGCACCTGAGATAATGACCACGTTTAACTGTACCCTGGACCATGGCGAAAAGAAGAATCAGAGAAAATTACTTTTGGAATAATTCTAACAAATCACACTCTTTTTGTTGGACTTTGGGATAGGTACCAATTACCTATCATAAAATATTTTATAACAGAGTTGCTAACCCCAGAGAGGCAGGGGGTACATGTCTGTGGATTAGTGACTTTATTGTAATAGGGATCATATGGGCCAGCACGTGTACTTCTACCATCTAAACTAGAACAAATCTGAATAAAATGTAAAGACAATAACCTCCCAGTTACAACATTATTTAACTTATTCTGAATATTCATGTCTTCGGTTGAATGTTAAATAAAAATGGAAGCTGTGCAAACAGTTTCAATTATAAAGCTATAAAGTAATACTCTCTGGCATTATACAAGGTAATTGCCAGATGATTACAACTCAGTGACCTTAACCTACTTTCAGCCTGTCATTGTTTTCAGTGGCTGTGAGCGTTTTCCATGGGCCAGGTTCACTGTAAACATGCAAAGCATTAAAATATGAAAGCACTTGTATCTCTAAAGGACCAAAAACCATTAAAGTTTGTGTATATTTCAAAGCCTTTGCCCCAAATTCCAAACCGACAACTCATTTCGTCAGAATCCTGAGAAGCGGTGTAATGGGTTATCGTGAGTCCGGGGGTGGTTACCTTCAGATACACTTGAAGATACCACATGGATCCTAATGTGCATTCCTGTTCCCCATGCACTCACTCCTCCTCTGGCTCAAACTTCAAGCGCTGCAGATCGAATTTCAGCCGATCGTGCTGTCATCATTTTTTTCAGCCTCCCTCTCCTTATTTTCTCCAGCCTTTTGTTTCACCATCTCCAGCTCTCTGTGCTCCTTTGTGTCGAGTCTGAAGGTCAGACTCGCTGCAGAACATGCTTCCTTCCCCTTTTATTTGTATTTTGTAACTCAATTTTTCAGGCTAATGCACAATCACAAGAACCTTAATCAACAAAGGCACAAAGCATCAAGTTTTCTATTATACTTCTGTGCTTAAAGGCCGACAACCGAGGCGTGGTGTGATTCCTCCAGCCTGTGTGTGCGACTCTCTGATGCTCTGACATCACTGACTGGTCCTCCTACTCCTTCTGGACCCGATCCTTCTTTGGACATTCTGGGTTTGTTCCAGATGGGACAGGAAACCCACTAGCTGGGAAGGGGGAAGAGGCCATTAAAGGGGAAAAACAAGGACAAGAAAAAAAAGAGAAAGGCTTCAGGGGACCAGAAGGGAAAAAGTATTTTTCACCCAGCCAATGGCTTCGGAAAAGTGTGACATTCAATATTCCGCCTCGATGTTCTGATTTGCTCTATTCACCCAGGGACTAAGGAAAACATTTGAGTGTGCATTACAGCCCAGTTCTGGAGATGCTACTCGATCATGAATATTTTCTCAGGGGAACAGAAGGAAAAAATTGCTTCTGTGCTGTAGTTTATCATAAATAGTTTCTCCGACGTTCCACAGTCGCTGACACGCCAATTATGAAGATACGGGGACTAAGAAAGCTGGAGGAGGGAGGAGGAGACAGAAATTTGACTGCAGCCACCATGAAATAAAGCACTTGCCAGATAGAGAAAGCTTTCTTAAAATCAATTTCTGTGAGCAAGAAATAAGAGGAGAACAAGCAATAGCCTTCAGACAGAACAACCCCCCACCCTGAAAAAAAGACCTTTTCCTTCAGTTATTGCATATGGTGGAAGATGACCTACACTTTCCACTTCATCAGCAGACATCACTTTCTAAGGCTTGGATGTCAGCTGTAAAGTCATGGCATTATTACTGCCCCACTCCTGCAGATAAAACACCAAAAACAACCGCAGGGTGAAAGTCATCCAACCTGTATTTGATGACTGCGGTGTAACAGGAACTGCTATTAAGTGCTACACAAGAATATGCGAGAGCTCTCATTGGCTATGAACGTTCACATGCTGTCCAAGAACAATTTTCTTCCTTTCCAAAACCCGACAGTCATGAAGGCCTAGATTTTGCACCATTAGAAGTGGGCCACGCAAACTGGAGCTGTGCACTGTGTGTGTGTGTGTGTGTGTGTGTGTGTGTGTGTGTGTGTGTGTGTGTGTGTGTGTGTGTGTGTGCGCGTGTGGAGAGGACGGTTCGCCGCCCGAACAAAAGCGACTGCTAAACAAGCAACAAATGACACATTCATCAGGGCGAGGGACGCGGCTCCCGGGTACAGGCCTCAGAGCCAGCTGCTGCTCGTTACAGGACTGGATACCAGCCACAGGAGACAGAGCCCCGCGTACAAAAGAGGGACTGTTTGCCTTCTAGATTAATTTTTCAGATGACAAATGAGGCGTGCGTGCGCGCGCGGGTTTGCACGCACGCCGAGAAACGAGAGGTCCGACCTCATCAACATGGGGATTTCAGCGTGGCGGCCTCTTAAGGTTTGGCGCGTTCTTTGCCAGAGACACCATCTTAAGTCATCGGATCCGTAAAGAAAACAGAAACCTAAGCCTCGCTGCCCTCTCCTCCAGCTCTCCAGTAAACCCTCGCTCGACAAACGTCTGTTCGACAGCTGCGGCGTTCCCCCGGCTCCAAAAAACACCAGAGCGCCAACCTCCTAAACACAAGTATGTGGAGGAGAGTCAGCTCCAACGGTCTGCAAACAACAGGCCTTTGAAAAAGTGCGCTGCCATTAAAGCTGCGAAAAAATGCTGTTATACATATACATTCTCTAATTTCTTCTCTAACAGATGGATAAACACGACACTTTCTGTTTTCTCCCGGATAAATGTGGCTCATTCACAAGACAAAGCCGAGCACTGAGAAGCTTTGACTTTAATAACGGCCCTAATTCAAATGTGCGACGATAACCGTTGGCAGGAGAAAATCATTTTAGATTAGTGACTACATTTTATGTGTCGTGTATATTTCCTGCCACACTCAACGACCACCGGGCGAGACACCGAAATGATTACACTTTAGAACAATTAATTTATGTAATGCTGGGGGGCGAAGCACATGAAAACAGTCCTGCCCAAACACGCCTCTTTGCTGAATTCCCAACGGGACGTGGAAAGTGTTTCCCGACCTGTTGCGGTGCAGCTGAACGGGGCTGATGAGGTGGGCGGGGGTGGGCAAACAGAGAGGCGCGCTCTGATAAAGCTATCAAACCACCTGCGTGGAGAATAATACATCCATCATGTGAGCAGCTCTGCAGAACAGCGCGAGCGGCTGCACTTTGAATGACAGCGCTCATTAAGACGGTGACAGCAGACCGAGGTCATAACAAGGCGGCGCACCTGGTCACTTCCATGTGCCTCCCCCTCGCTGGAAACTCCAGCACAGACATCCTCGCTCTTAAGAGGGTTGTCACTGTATATCACGGAGCTTCTCGCAGCTGCGAGGAAATTTCATCCAAGTGAAAAAATTCCAATAGAGAGCTGAAATAACAGAGAGTTAAGCCAGGAATTCGCAGATCAAACGCTGCATAAATAGTGTCAGCTTCGTTCCAACTGTGTATTTACCAATTTCTGCAAATGGGGGGAAAGTAGGCCTTGTACGGCCAATAATCCTTCTTTTCGTGCAACATAATCCTTTTTATTCCTTGCCCTTAAGTTTAAAAAGTTATTGATCTTTTATGTGCTAAATAGGATCCATGCTCCTAAATGCCCTAACACCGATTCCAAACCCCACTTTGTCGGCCTGAAATCAGCCGTTTCGTTCTGGAGGTACCAAACTCTTGGTCTTGGTGGTGGCAGCAGGCTCGTGTAGCGCCGGGGGCTCCCCGCGCCCCTCCCGATCAAATTACCTCAAATTTGTGCCCGTGTTTTTCGTTGCTCATTACACTGGGGCTGACCTCCCGGTGACCTCTTTAGCCCCGCCGCCACATGTTTCTGTTCACCTGCACAAGACGCCGCTCGGCCTAGCATGTCAGTCATGTTTTATTAGCCATCGAGTCAAACAAGCCATTATCTGCTGTCGCCGTGCAGCGCGCCAGGAAAGTCTGGAACCATTTTGGAAAGATTTCGCAGGGAAACGTCCGGACAACAGGTTCAGCAGGAGGAAAGCCGCGGTAGCTTGCTATGAAATCAGGTACTTGCAAAGTCATCCTTGGCATGCGGGTGGAGAGGCTGTGTGGCATTAAAATAACACAACAACCCGCTCTTTACTTCAGAGGCCTTCCCCCCTGCGGCAAAACCAGCCAGAAATGTGCCAGGAATTCCAATGCATTTATTCCAATTTAAGTTGAATTAAGACTCGATTAAAATACCTTTCAATTAAACCATAAACGCGACAAGCTGTGCTACAGCATTGAAAAAAGAATTCTCAAGTCTATAAAGATTTGGCAGGGGCATGCCACATACCAAAGGGCATCACCTCAGGAGGGAAGGGGCCAGGCGGTTCGTCCGCCATGTTCAGAATCGTGTTACTGCAGTGCAGCACCCAAGGTGTTATAGATACAGACACGGTAGACCTGTAATTTGCCCGGCTGTCAGACTGCATGGTTGTAAATTACAGTATTCAGCAAGGATTATGGTCTTCGGCTCATCCAAAGTGAGGCTCTACATGCAGCCTCGCAGACGACAACTCATACATGAATATGGACATAAATCAGCTTGTCTGTGTAAGCCAATTTCAAGGTGGGGGGAGTTAGCTAATTAAATACGTCGCTCATGCTCTCGTTACCCAGGGATCGACGCATGGAGACAATCAATAGTGAAAACTCTTCGAGAGGAGAGAGCAGCGAGGGCTTTTATTATGTTTCAACTGCAGGAAGGCATCTGTCGAATGTTCTCTTTGGTTTGCAATTCGGGCTGCCTGGCGAAGGCCGCAGCACGGCCAAAATGTGCTGGAATTGGTTCTTTAAACTATTAAATAAAGGGTTTTAAATATTCTGCATAAAGCCTGCCTCGGAGCTCTCTCCCCTTTCAGTGCAGAGAATTGGTCCTGGCGTCTAATCTCTCATAAAACTCACAATTTTATTCCGTAGTTTTGGATTCATCTGCCGCATTCGTGCGACCGCGCATCGCTCACGTAAACAATGGCGCAGCGTTTACTGCTGGGGGGGTGGGGGTGTGAGCAGAGCCATCTTTGTCCCTCTTCAGGGAGCATTCCAGAGCCCAGAAGAAATAAACCGTCCTTGCTGCTTTACGACTGTGTTTGTGTTGTCAGTCGGCCAGAAGATCTCGCGGCCTCTCCGGTGAGGTCTCGTGTTTGACCAAAAAGAAAGTATACACAAAAAAAACAACCCTGCACATCCCGGGGGATGTGAGGAGTTGTGTTGACCTTTTCCGTGTCGGATTCAGCCGCATGCCTCGGGACAAAGGGCCGCTCAGAGAGGTGGAGGTGGCCGCACACTTTGAGCAGCGTTTGTGATCGCTGGCGGTAATTCAGCTCTGCCTCTCGGCGGGGCGGGGGTAAGAGGAGAGCGCCTTTCACCGAGGTGGAAGATGTGGCTCGCCTCCTCTCCGGGGGTTAACTACCTACTCTCCCACCAATGAGACTCGAACGCAGGAAACAAAAGCACAGACCCACCTGAGAGTTGAACGACTTCCTGACAGTCTTCATTTTATTATAAGTACAGATCTATATGTCGATGTAGTGCAGGGAATGAAGCAGACCTACAGATCATTCAGGGTAAAAACCAAGAAAGAAAGAAACCTCTCAAGCTTAAGCAAATGTGTCATCTGAGGAAGGAAATGAGTAACCCCCCCCCCCAATCAAAATGTCCTCTTAATGTGGCCACATGCTCCTGTAACATTCCTCAGACGGAGCCGGGAAGCATCTTAATTACAGCTGTGATTCATAACTAAGAGGGGCTTTTATGTGTGGGTTCTTGTGTGTATACCGGGCTGCCACAACATTGCAAACAGTAACCCGTTTTAAATGTTGCGGCGGATCGGCGTACGCCGCGTTTTTGGCCGGCAGAGCCCACCCCTCCGCCCCGACCCCTCGCCAAGCGCCCCCCGTGACCAACCAGAAAGAGTAGGACTGGGCAAGAAATGAAAATAATCATGTTTTTTATGACAGTGGAAATCCATCTAATTGAAGTTGCTGTAACAGTGCAGAGCAGGAATGTGGTTGTTTGAGGGGAGCTATTATCTTTCACGGCTCCAGTAGCACACTGATACTATATTATTATAACTACTGGCACTGCAGTTCCCAAATCCATGCCTTCTCCATCCTTCCTCATCCCTCGCTCATGTTGGCTTTTCCCTCAGAATCCTAAGTACAGCTTGCGCGAGGTTTTGCTTTGTGCTTCCTTCAAACTGGGCCGTGTCATTGTCGTCTACCGCCTCCTGTATTCCCGGATTAGACACGAGATGCTGCCACACGGGAGATTTGAGAGCCGGCGCGCCGCTCGCTCTGATTAACTCCGATCTTTCGGCGTTCCTTTGTCTCTCTGTGGCCGTGTTCCGATAGCTGCTTCTGTTTGGATCAGGCGGATTTGACACGAGATAAAGAATCTTATGCAGTCTTTCAATCTTCTTAACTATGTGCTCCACATTTCTTTTTCCTTGAATACTTGTGGAAGAGGGGAGTTTTAGTTCTTTAGGAAACATCCTCATTTACTTATTTAAAGATCGCAATCATTGTCACGGCGGCATGCTAACCGTACCTGCAGCCTGAAGCTGGCAAACTGAGCTTAGCATAAACAAAAAAAACACTTGTAAAGCTCAGTAACAAGTCAGGTCTCAGACTCTGGGAAGGTAAAGGTCTGTTTTAAAGATCAACTTGTTTACAGAGGGGAGAGGCATCAGTCCAGGGAGATATTTAAAAACCATTCTGTTTTCATGGATTTGGAACTTTGATTGCCTTACATTCCCACTTCCTGTCTTTTCCTGAAGCCCTGCTGTCACAGGAAGGCAGTCGGGGCTCTGCGGCTGCGACCTGACCTGACTCGCTGGCTGGATGTCAGACAGGGAGAACAGGCTCTTCTACTTCTCTGAGTTGCTTCTGATACAGGCCTGAATTATCAAGGGGAAAGGTAAATGCTAACGCGCTAAGCAAAGCGGCGGGACCAGACTTTTTCAAACAGTAAACATCAACATAGAGGAAATTTAACACCAGAGTTGGAGTCAGTTTGTGCGTGGACTAACCCTAACCCCTGACTGTGAGTCTCCTGTGGACCCTCCCTTACCAAAAAGGATTTCAGATCCCCGCTAACCCTGGCAGACGTCCGAGGCGTGCTCACGTGCTTTGACAGGCGTGCGCCATAAACGATATCGGCCAGATGGCAGCCACTGCAGTTCGCCGATGCTTCCGCGTGATAAAGAACATCACACACTGGGCTGGATCAGGCTCTATGAAGGGATTATGATTAAAATGAGTCTGTAACTCTTTCGGTGTGACCACGAGCCAAGTCCAGTCTCAATAAATAAATCAGATTTCTGCTTTCTAACATATTACATGTGCAACTCCAGAAGTTTCAGGACAAACGTCTGAGTCAGCACAAAGTTCTGATCAAGTCTGTGAAATTGTTGGCCTTCATCAGTCTTGCATATTCAATAAAATGATGAGAGATTGAAGTATTTCTTTTTTAAAGCTGTTTCTGTTTAAATGGCCCAACCCCAGCGTCTCCCACCTCCATCCCCTCCATCCCCTCTGCCTCGCTCTGCCTCGCTCTGCCTCGCTCTCCCTTCTGCCGCAGGCCTTGTTAAATTGGCACAGACTCTTCCCGGCTCCAAACCAAAATCGCTGCCTAAGTGTTTCCACTCCGCTACCCCTATCATGGTCTTACAGTAGCACAGCGCACACAGAGGAGGGGGGGGGCAGAAAAAGCCGGCCTCCCTCCAGAGGTCTGCTGTCACCAGGGACATAAAGAACGAGTACATTTCAGCCTTTAGTGCCGTTCTGTGCTTAGTCACATCCCGTGGCGGAAACGTTAGTCCGTCTCAAATACACGCAGACGCACGCTTAATCGGAGCCGAGCGTTCATATAATGTGAGTCAGCTAGACTCACTGCACTACTGCGAAGAAATTCTTGTCGTCCCGCTCACAAACAGAACGGTCTTTGTTTGTCAGGCGTTAGCCGAGCGGATGCGAGCGAAGGCATTCTGCCGCACGAGTCAGAAAGGCTCCTTCTTCCTGCTCGGTCTCGGAGGTGTTGAAAACTTCCCAGAGCACATTCCACGCACTCCGAGACAGACGTGAGGAAAAACAGCGGAGCGAGGGAAGAGGAATTCACCAGAGCCACCTCCAGATCTTTAACGCATCGTAGCCAGGCTCCTAGAGCGGCAACTCTTCTGCAAAATGACCTTGTGGTTAAAGGTCATTACCCAAACTTTATCGACACTATATTCACACAACCACAAAGTTCCCATCACCGCAGACCAGAGTATACTGGGAAACCCACACAACCTCCACCCCAGACAAAATGGGCCGCTCATATAAAATAGGAGTTGGCTTTGCACAGAGCATGAAAGTGGAGTCTTTTGGCAGGTCACTGCCATGTCTGACTTGTAAACAATATGGAGGGTATTTTTAGGGGACACTTGGCCTCAATTTGATCCTCTCAAGCCCTTTGGTCTATTTTAGGTCCAGCGCTGCATGAATAAGGAGCATTCATACTGCTGTGTTCATAATAAGGCGCACAAGCTAATGGAGGACACGGTTAAGTGGGTGAATGTGTTTGTGTGCAAGTCTGCATCCTGTTGTGTGTTTGTGAGAAGGGAAAAAAAAGCAGTCAGTCTTGCAGAAGAATTGAAGAATGCAGTGTTGAACTAAAAGAGGAAGACTGGATCTAGACAAAACAGAGACGCTGCTAAAAGCATCCGAGAGGCCACGGTCACTTAATGTGGGTCTGTGGGAGCAACTCAACGCACAAACTCAACGGGAAGAAACTGTTTTAAAATCTGGAATGGCGGGTTCGTCCGTAAAATGAAATCCAAAGCACATACAGCGGAGAGAGTCTGAGACCACTTTCCTGAATGGTTATGTCCTTCGCTCCTTTTAAATGGGTCCATCACATCTGATGAGTGAGTTTGGCTCTGTTCCTCTGTTCAAAAAAAAAAAGACACGCTTTTGAAAACCAATTGCTGGGCAATTGGAATAAGAGCTAGACAAAAGCTTGGCCATCATCAAAGAGGCAGTAAAAAGGGAGAGCAATGAGAGCTGGTCCAAAAAAAAAAAAGCAGAAAGAAAGGAGAGAAGATAACTGCTGTTTATCTGATTGTTCCAAGATGAAATTCCCTTCAAAATCATATCCAAAACAAAGAGAACAGACAGCTCATCAGCCACAAACGTAAGTGGAGGGAGAGCAACCGGGCAATCACAGAGCTCCCTGAGATTCTCTGAAGCCAGATACAGATTGAAAAAAAATTTACATCTGTGGAATATAGAGCAATATATTCCCCCGCTGACTCCTCTGTCAACTTTACATGCGCTCCAGATAAACAGTGGAGGATTTTAAAACTGCGGTTCATGCCAGGCGCTGCAGACAGCATGCACACAAACACGGAAGAACCAGAAAATAAGATTTAATGCAAATTGCCACTGTAAGGAAACCAAATATAAGAACTTTTTTCTCACATCTTTGGGCTTAAAGTTTTTTTGGAAAACGCTGTGAGGATGCTTTACGCTCTGATACCGGTCCAGACTC
Organism: Psettodes erumei; assembly: GCA_016785225.1. Taxonomy (NCBI): domain Eukaryota; kingdom Metazoa; phylum Chordata; class Actinopteri; order Pleuronectiformes; family Psettodidae; genus Psettodes; species Psettodes erumei. Next base: position 325,649 of record JAFBJZ010000422.1, on the reverse strand, counting down.
TTGCGCGCCCACGTTGGAGCTTTGATGTGAGAGGAAAAGCACGGGTGGTTCGCTCCACTTAGTCGCATCACGCCCACGGAGGAGTCGGGCTGAGTTCTGGTGTCCTAAAAAAAATCCACTACCCCCCCCACCCCACGAGAGTCGCTGCCCCCGCCAACACTAATCAGATTGACACTCATCTCAGCTTCACTTACAGTCTGACACCTACACACAGTTTTCACTTAATCCCAAACACGATGAAACCAGATCAAACACTTCACTTCCAAACTGCGTCGCTGAGCTGACAACCGATCTAATGCGAGGCCGCTCCTCCGATAACGGCGACACAGATTGAAATCATACCCAATCAATACGCAGCTGACGCCCACCATAAAACATGGCGTGAGCCTAAACGGCGAGCTAGTCACACGTGGCTCGTCACGCTCAAATGGACCGACACGGTTTCAACCAACTGCTACTAATGCCGATCGATTTCACATGGCAATTATTTCTCCTGATGAATTGTTTTGTCAATAAAACGACAGACAATTATGAAAGTGCCCTTCATGATTTCTCAAATCCCCTTGTTCTGTCCCACCAACAGTCCATAAGATATTCGGAACCGGGGAATCTTTGACATTTTTGTTGTATTGCTGTGTATTATCTGAACTGTAGTTTGCACAGATACTCGGCTGCTTTGTATGTGATCTCTATCTGTTGTGTTGGAAGCCAGCTCGTCTCAAACGTGCCCACGCTCTTTGCCGTCCGACTTCGAGCATACCTGCAAAACATCACATCAGTCTGCTGAACACACGCCAGACTGTGAATGTGCTGCCCACCGAAAGCCAGATGGCTTGTCAGACTTATTGTTATCACAGAGTGTAGCCTGTTTGAAGGCCTCTTTGTGTATATTTTATCTTTACATCATCTTAAAATGTCCCTCATTGGCCACAAACACTCCCTGACAGAGATGAACGAAAACAAGATGGCACTTGTGCTGCTCGACAGCAGCTTCTCCGCTCTCTGGAAATTTTGCATCATCACACACGGTGACACACATAATTATTTGTTAAAGAAATAACACTGCAGCTTGTTAGCGGAGCCGCAGTGCCCATTAAGCCTTGAACCGGACCTCCCGTATCTCCTGAGGCGCTCGGGCTGCTGGGATATATTACGTAAGGCCTACAGAAGCGAGCCGAGGGCGCTGGAAACTCCCACGTTCAGCGGTTCTGGAGAGGTAGTGCGAGTCTGCGGAGGAGACTTCCTCCCACACTGTCAGGTTCCTGATGAATGCTATGCCAGCGCATCACCACAGAGTGGGCCGCCGGCCTGACAGGAAGATAATAGCAGCCGGTACGGCGGTGCGGCTGTAGGACATGAAGGAAGTGCTGCCACTCTCGCGGAGGTCGGCAGCGTTGACCCTAATCTCTTTGGGCAAGTCGTGATGCGAGAAAGCCTTTAGCATCTGTATTATGCGAACAGCTGTGACAGAAAAGGAGCCGCGCTGCGGGCTTCACTCGTAACACGGTGAAATGTATCATAATAAGACTGAAAAATATCCGTCGCTTTACATCAGCTCAGTTAAGTTGTGATCAAAGCACCGCAATTATTTGGACACTGATGCACGATTGTTGAAAATCCAACACGCAACACTTTTGACATTTCCGACCAACACCAACAGTTTAGTCCGTCAAAAGGGAAGAGCCACAGTGTTTACCTGTGAAAAGTTTGGTGATGGCCTTGTTCTGTCTCCGTGCAGAGCAGATGAGCAGCAGCCAGGGAGGCAGGAACTCGTGATGGCTGGCCAGGAGCTCGGCGATGGTCCTGGGGGAGCCCGGGGAGGACCTCTGCTCCCCCTCGCCCAGCTGGCAGCCTTCGTCGATGGAGTCCACGAGCAGGAAGAGAGACTGCTGAGGAGGCTTGGCACTCAGGAGCGGCAAGAGGACGCATCTGAGGAAGGAAGGATCCGGGAGGAGGAAACGTTATCGCCGTGCCCGACAAAACAGGGTGAGTTATCAGATTTCTTTTTGTATGTGACACAAACAGTTTTGAGGCAGAATGTAATCGTGTTGGTTGACACGGTGAAAAGAAACTGATGCTCAAGTCAAATAAATCCTCTTTCACATTGAGCTGCAAATGCATTTTCCTCATCAATTCATCAAAACATCAGAAATGGATAAATGTCATAATTTCCTGCACTTTTCCAGTCCAAAGTGGCATCTTTAACAGGCTTGTTGTCGTCTTTGCTTGACAAACAGTCCAAAACCCCAAAAGTCACTTTACAAACATATAAAACTAAGTTCAGCTGAATCCCCACATCAGATCAGATGGGCTTTTCCTCCATTAACAACTACAATGATTAATCAATGATCTAATTTTATCCTGATCAATCAGCCTGCTAGCAAAGACAGCTAACTATTCCAATAAGGAAGTAGTAGTCTAGCATGGCTATTAGCCAGATTACCGAGTTCTTTAACTTCAATGCCTCTTTTAAATCTGAAAAACAGCTGGTTTACATTAAGACTGCTATTAAGCAATTTATGCTAGTTAGCTAACCATCTCATCAGGGGGCAATATGCTAGCGTGGCTAAACCCAACTTGGAATGTCACTTGAGCTAGCACGCTAACCCAGTGTTTAGTTTCATTACATTGGCACTTAGGAGTTGGTCTGATTAACTTTTTATGAGCCAATATTAGTGTTAGGCCAAATGAAACCAAAATAGATGATTCTCTTCCTCCCACACAGCTCTGATATCACATGGTTAATAAAGTCAAATCTCCAGTGTGTTTGGTAGAAGATAATAATGGCTCCATTGTTCTCCTCCTCTGCGTGGCACCAGCTTCGGTCCAGGATATATCTCTTCCTACCAGTTTGTCTGCTGTGATGCAACAGTGCCACGGCAACAACAACAACTTCTCAGTCGCAGCGAACAAGACAGCGCTTTTCTTCAACGTGCCAATCTCAGTTCACCAGTCCCAACTGGGAGAGAGTGTAGGCGTTTCAATATGTCTCCATCCAACCCAAACCTGTGTCCATTAACAGTCCCGCTGCAGGAACGAGCTCACAGAAACATCAAGAACAGACCCAGCCGCCTTTTTTTTGTTTGACAACCCTTAAACCCGAAAGCTAAATGCTCAGCCTTGACCAGATTTCAAAGATGTGAAGAAAAAATGCTTTTAGCAACTATCACAATGACTAAACATGCAACATTTTATCCGAAACAACCCTCAACAAATCTTCCTGCAACATTAATATTGATGTTTGAATATGAACAGCCGTTAAATTCAGCCCTGTGGCTCGGTTTAAATGCTACATTAAACTCTTATCAGCGCACAACTGCGAGCCAGAATCGACTTGCTCCGGCGCTAATGTGCAACTTCACCAAATAAACACTCGCTGAAGCGAACGGTTGCTTTTTTAAAAATCTTTTCGTTTGGTGACATTACGTTTGCGCTCGCAAGACTTGCAGCGCGTTTCGCCGTGGCTGCCACCGACAGTTTGACGTCCACTTGGGGAAAATGCCATTCCCCAAGACAATTACTTCCAGCTCTACTGGCCGCGATAAAGGATCTGAGGATTTCATAGCAGTGACATTTTAATCTGGGTTTAGGTTAATTAAACATTGAAGGGGGGAGGTGGGGCAAACAAATCAATTAATTAACATGAAAACTTGACTCGAGAGCAGAGGCGGCTTCAGGGGCATCTGAGGTTTTTGTTCCACCTTCCGGATGACGGGACGGTCTCTTTAACTACCACTCCTGCTTAATGAAACTGACATGACTCGTAAGCTTCGTCATAAAACACTTAAATGCCGTTCTAATGAGACTTCCTCGAGATGCTCAGCAGCCTGTCACTAACCCTGTGGCTCCAAAGTCATTCCCCTTTTTAAAGCATCTAACCACTTTAGGCTTAGTTCATTATCTTGAAGCGCATGAGAGCAGGAATTGGCGGGGGTGGGGGTCTGTGTGTTTTCGGTCCGAAGTAATGGGACACACTGAAGAGAAGTGCGACTGTTTGACTAAATTTCAAATATACATTTTACCTTAGTGCAACAATGTGCATTATACTACAGTGACAATGCAGCTCAGGTCCTGCAGGAGAACTGCACTGGATCTGAAAGGTTTGTGCTGATGGCAGCACGGTGGTAAATTGCTGAAATGTTCCATTATAAGTTCCAGGTGCCCAAGGCAACTCCTTCAAATTGCTTTCTTTGTCCGACAAAAAGCCCCAAAACCTAAAAATAATCACTTTTGCAATGAGGAAAAGCTGCAAATTTTCACATTTTGGAAGCAGGAATTCAAATTCTGTTGACTGTTGCCAGTCAAGTCGTCCATTAACCAACAGGTCGTTTCAGCACAAGACAAAATTCTGCAATATGTGCGTTTGCTTCGCCTCAGGTAGACACTGGGCAGTCAAAGCTGTTTTTGCAAAGCTTCTGTAATCTCTGGCTTGTGTTCAGAACAATTTCAAACAAAAAACAGTTTGAACTCTCAGCAGGACAGAAGAGCGGCATCGAGGCTCTCCAACCTTCACGCGCCGTCGCGATGACGCCCGGCCTTTCAGAAACGCAGTCAATCACTCGGCTTGAAGGCCGCAGCCTACACGGGACCTGCGGTGCCATCTGGGAGCTTTGCCAAAAAGGAATGTCCATCCACAGGGGTGGCTGTGTGTGAATGGCCGTGTCTGAGGCCTCGCTGCCTACCGAGACAATCAAATCAACAGTGACAGCAAGTGGGCAAAACAAAGAGCCTTTCTTCTCTCACAATCCAGCTACTTTCGGGGCTGTCAAAGAGTCAAAAGACGAGGGGCTGCGGACAAAGAAAACTCAGCGGGATATGTGAGATGGAGAGGAAAATCTGCTCAGGGAAAGCTGATTTAGTTTGCCATGCAGACCTGCAGCATACCTGAGCCAGAAAATTAAAAGTAATTCAGCCACACACTGTGGTCTTGGACGTTTTGTACCATTTTGATACTCGCGTCAAGTCAACATATGCCCGAGTTGATGCCAATTGCTATTTAAGAAGGGGGAGAAAAGGGTGGGGGGGTGAAGGAGGGGGTTGTGAAATGCATCTAATGCACTCACCATCTGCCATGTTGTGTGCTCGTGACTCCGTTGCTCCCTCCACAATGTGAAAAGTGAAGCTTTTCAATGTGACGTTTGGTGAAGACGTCTGGGCCGACAGGGCAGCGCCGGGCACCGAGCCAGAGCCTTACAAATTTACCCAGCTCGTTTTATAGAGCGGGAGCGGAGCCTGAAATCCATGCCACACACCCAAACACTGCCACGCACTCACACACATCAGCCCTGAACCAGGACGCAGCTGAAAAAAAGGGGTGAAATACACGACCCGGGCCTGGCCTGGACACTCTGTTCACCGCACAGAGCGACACCGACAAAGCTCTCCACATTTATTGGCTAAAGGAAGCGGAGGTATTTTCACGTCTCCGGTCAACGTGGAGTCAGATCTGGAGGAAGCCAGCTCAGCGTCTTTGAGCAGCCAGAGGAGAGCCTGAGCTGAGTCAGGCACCGACTCATCCAAACCTCACCTCATACTTTCGTATAAGAGTCCTGCTTTATGCATAATGCTACCGCAGTTATCTTGTTCAGAGCAATGACACTGACAATGCGTCGATGCTGGAATTTTTTACCACCTAAAATCGGCGTTTGAAGCTTCCAGTGTCCTTCAGGCTTTGCTACATTCTTCCTGCATCGTCCACTGTATGGACATGAACTCCATATCTAAGGCTTCATTACAGTTTCTGCAACGTACCCTGAAGGGTTTTTGTGCAAACTGAATGTTTTGATGCAGAGTGGTTACACAGGAGCAGATCTGCCGACTGATATATTTACATTCATTTGTGCAGAGCGCCTTTCATTAGACAGCGAACCCTCTGAGGACGTCAACGTTGCGGCGCTAAATTACTTACTTTCCAAAAATGTAGAAATGCCCATTATTATCATTTGTTCAAAACGTCTGAGCGGAGAATTGGGCGGTGTTGTTCTAATCCTTGTTATGCTCCAACAACTGCATCGTGTCCAGACACAAACCAGCTCAAAACCATGACGACATTATCGTGATGGAGCTGCTCTGCCCACACTTCTCAGTGAGTTGTCTGACTGCAGGAGTCAGGCCGGAGCCGGAGAGCCTCTCCAGTCTGATGAATCACAGAGTCTTATCTTCGCTGGCACGACTCTGAGCGCGGTCTCTGGTGGGTCAGTCCAAACTGAAATATCATAATAACTCATACCCTGATGAAGACTCATTGAGTCGAAACTTGGAGGGTTTTTTTTCTTTCTTCCATTTATCCATGACTTAATTCCCTTTAGACTCCCTGCCAATACCACAGCCCTCCATTGAAAAATAAGCTGAAACTTTTGCATCTTAATATGTATCAGACAGCTTTCTATAAACTTTATTGAACCAATGAATCGCCCCATCAGGGTGAATCGCAACAACTTTGGCTTTTCATTTGGCCCCATGAGCCTCAACTGCACATTGTGTTTGGCAAATGTTAGCATGCTAACATCCAAACAGTGCTATTGAATGTGATAAGTCTTGTTTTATTAGCAAAGAGTCATGTTTAAAACATTCAGGCAATTTAGTTTTAGTTCTTATTTACTAAGTTACTCAGAACCTTTTTGTTATTGTAATGGATCGTTGGGTTTTCTGTTTTCAGTTAAGTATGTTAAGTTCTCTTCTGGCTGCCTGTGTAAACATTAAAATACTGATGCAATGATTTCTGTGTCTCAGAGTGAGACATCAAACCAAAACCTAATTTTGGTATTGCGTCAAAGCGCTGAGTTTTTGTTTTTTTTTGGCACCGGTGGCAAAAACCATTTCGCAAGACGCCCAGCCCCGCTGTGTGGAGGCAGAAACTCCCAGGCAGGGCACGTTACCCAGCGACGTCAGGCCAGGCGTCTTCTGCACGCTGCCAGAAGAGGCCGGTTACCTCACATAATGACGTAATGCATCAGCGAACTCCGATCACTTGTGAATGGTGCTGTGCGCATTTAAAAAGCGCTTGCTTGTGCCGTTCTGCAAACATGCTGGACAATGCGAGAATTTGATCTTGGCCTAATGGGTTTGCACAATCAATTCTATGCTGGATCCCGAGCAGACAAATGCCTCCAGCTGTCTGAGAAACAACCCCCCGGTCGGTGGCAGCGGGTGGGGGCGCGTGGCAGCCAAATGTGGCTGATTTACACACACAAAAACAACTGTTTCTTTTAATAAGGAGCCCAACATGGCTCCTCATAATCAGCCCTCGCTAACGACTAAGCTGAATTGATATCTGGTGATCTTGGAGTTTAGGGTCTCATGATGTTTTCGATTCTCTCGTCATGGGACCGCTCACATACGGCGATCACGCTGTTATGAGGGCGAGGGCTGCGCTCTGGGAGCGTTGTCCATCTGGACCCGCTCCCCACCCTCCAGCTACATCGCACCAAACTGTTGCTGTTAACCGCAACGCTTCTCCCCGGACTCGCTCTTTTAAATCGACCTCGTCAGTGAGTTGTTAATTTTCCCATCATTTGACACGAACTGAATTTTAACGCAGCCTATTAGTGAATGCGTAAACAGGCGCGCCTCTCTTGTGGCCAGCGCACATACCTCAGATAACTATTCCAAATCCCCAAAGCTCTTCCCAACCCAGACGAGGTGTGCATTCCTGGCCAGCTATCCAATACTGTCAAAGGAATCTGAAATTTCATCCTCTGCACGCCTCCCCTTCCCCCCGGGCCAACACCCCTGCCATAATTTGCCTCCAAAACACTTCTCCCTGCTCTCCTCCTGCAAATACACACTTTTTTCAGGTTTGGTCTCGTAACGTACGATTAATAATTTATTTAATGTTTTTGGGATCAGCTTCCGGAACAATCTGAGAACCTTGGCAACAGTTTTGGCAAAGTTAGAAGAGTTTTGGTTATTTACGACGTCTTTGTCATCTCGCTGGGGGGGCGGCATGGTGGCGGAGTGGTTAGCACTGTCAACCCATAGCAAGAAGGCCCCCCCCCGGCATGGACAGATATGACTGGCCTTGCTAACACTGTCCTTATGAAGCAGGTTAGCTGCATTTTGACTTTGGTAACTGTGCTTGTTGCTCCTTCAGCTGTTGATGTTTAGCAGTGAAGAGAAACACTTCAGATCTGAAACCAGGTTTTTAGGGGCTTCAGCCATGAAGCTAATTATTGATGCAGAAATGCTGATCACTCGCTGGTTTTAGCTTGAAAACATCTGGATTTGCTGCTTTTCTCAGTTTTATTTAATTGGAAATCAAATATCTTGGGGTTGTGGTGCTGTTGGTCGGACCATGTTAGCATTGTGAACGTTTAACTTTTTACTTTAGGGATACATAATGTGCATTTTGGCTATTTGAAATGATTTAATAGACTCAATTAAATCGCCCTTTCTGTGAGCCGATCCACGAGCGTGAGCAGCGCAGTTTCTGAGTTTCTTTACTGAGTGGGATAACGACAATATGAATGAGTTATGTTTGCCCACACAAGCACGTAGGCATGTCCACAACCACATAAACACAAGCACACACACACCATCCAGCCGGGGGGGGTGGTGGAGACAGAGGCCCGGCCTCAGATTGCTGAGTCATCGTTGCAGTCGCACCGAGCGTCGCCGTTTTTCCTCATCTGCTCCGCTGGAGTTGATGCGTCACACTGCGAGTCTTTTTTTTTTTTTTTTTTGTAAAACGTGGCCCTAATCTGCTGCAGGTTTTTCCACCGCCGTGCACCACATGAAAGGTACAGGGGCCGCTTTCATTCTGTGTCCCTTAACCCCAATAAGGAGGGCCGCCCAACGTGCAACAGTCAGAAAGTCAACACGAAAGAGAGAAAGAAAAAAAAAAGAAAAACCGCAAAGCTCCCTCATCAACTTATAAAAAAAATGTCCTGGTTGGTTTTACATCAGACTGAAATGTGCCCCAACTTGAACTGTGTTCAAATCCAGACAAAAGGGAGGAACAATAGTGAAATTACTGTTTTCCACTAATGTCCCATTATTAGAGGGGTTTCTCTCATTTAGATCATAGACAGTCAAGTCATATCTGTCTATTTATATCTCCCGCTTTACACCTCTCACTTCCCCACATTTCACGAGCCAATAACTGGAATCCAATTGTCATGAAGTACTTACAACATGAAATTTAAAAAAAAAAACAGTTTGCTGTGAGCCAGTCATGCTGGGCTGATATCTTAAAATATTCCCATCCCCCCGCGGCTGCGAGGCGAGATCTAATCACACCTCTGCTTTGACTGTGTATCTGAATTATCAACAGTTGTTTGGAACAAAGCAACAGGCAAACTTTCACAAAGCTGCGTTTGATGTAGCTGCCAGAAAAATCAGCGCTTTTAACCGTCTCGTGGAAGAATATCTGAAGCGCTGCCTCGGTTTTCTTCTGGGATTAAAACGCTGCCAGGGACCTTCACGTCTCGTTCACGAACTCGAGCCGCGGCCATTTGTCATATCTGAAGTCTGTGCCCTTTACGAAGTGAGAGAAACTGGTCCAGCGGCAATGTGAACTTTAACTGGCGCTCGGCGTCGAACAGCCCCGACAGCAGATCCACATAAAGTCACACCTAGACTAAAAGGCAGCTCTGTCTCATCAGCAAAAAAACCCTGTTGTCTTTAGTTTGACCCACATGACTGGGTTAATTCCACCTATTTGAAGCCAGCTCTTTTGTCCTAAAGGGAGAAAGTAAAGCGGGTTGGATGACGGGGGGGGGGGGCTCTCAAATTCAGTCAAACTCCAGTCCCAGCGCGGCCTTTGATAAGAGTTACGAGACAGAGGAATGTGCTTTGGTTTTGTCTAGAAATAAAAGTCCTTGATGATACACGACAGGCCGTCGTATCAAAGCCTTCGCAGACAGCGGCCACGGCGAGGAGCGTGACACGGAAGCATCGAGTCGTCGTTAACCCGAGAGGTGGAACTGCCTTTTATCTGCAGCTCGTGACCTTTACTGCCAGGCATCTGTCACTCTGATGCAGCTCAGCGCTCTCAGTAATACATGATATTCAAATGCATCAACTATTAGTAAGTATCCATTCAGATATGGACGCACATCATGATGTGGCAAATGTTTGGAAAACCACATAAAGTTGTGTATCATTACAAGATGATATTATGTGTAAAAAATGTTTTTTTGTTTAGATTTTTGCTTAATGACATACCTGTAAAGAAGTAATATATATAAATCATGATACTTTTACTAGGCCAGTAGAAAAAGAATTGAAAAGTTCACTGAAGAATAAAATGCTTTCTTAAATATGCTGAAAATTTGCACAGAGTTTAGTTGGTTGCAAGTCACTGGGGTGGGGAGAACTTCTGGAGTCATGACATCGGTATTTCTGAGTTTCAGAGTATTTCATTCAAGGTTCCGTTAAGTCTCTGCGCAGCTGCACGTCAGAGCGCAGCCTTACTTTGCAAATTCAGATTTTGCATATAAAACATGATGCACTGTAGCAGAGTACAGCACCTCTGCTTCATAGCACTTAGTTGATAATACTTCTTCCACTACTGGCTTGCAGCAGGTAACATAAACACAATGTGGAAGCAAGTGTGAGGGGATTTATGGAGAGAAAATCCCAAACTGTACGGTAAAAACGTGCAGATGGGAAAAGCAAGCATGCAGTTGTGCAGAGTGGATGTAAACCCGTGTCTGAACCGGTCTCAGTGCATTAACACACGACCGGTGATTACTATCAACAAACAGAACTGTTTGCCTTTGACTCGGCTGAAGAATTTGGCAGGGCCTCATGCATTCAGTCGCTAGCTAACGTTTAAAATCACAGCTGGTGGTGGTGGTGGTGGTGGTGGGGGGGGGGGGTGCATGTGAAAAAAAATCTGTGTTAAACACTTAAATGAAAGTTTTATTGAGTAAATTGGTTCGGTCACAATGAGGTGTGCGCCCCTCTCTCTTCATCTCTTCCGGTTCTTTCTCTGTTTTTATGTTTTGCAATTTAAATGTCAGAGCCAGATCCGGTCGACAGATCTCTGCCCCCTGAAACCAGATAGCATCAGGAGCGAGGGGGGTTAAGGTTATTTGTGCACAGCAGCACCCGGGACGCTTTTTACACCTGAGATGGTGATAAGGTGCATTGGCAGAGGAGCTCGTTAACGCCCCTTTGTTTCACCCCGCACATTCAAGGCCTTGAACGTAGCCGAGCGTTCAGGGCGGGGATTCAGCTAATGTGCCCCCACACACACACACACACACACACACACACACACACACACGTCCTGCATGACACAGAGCAGAGCAGAAGCGAGAAGTCAGCGCTCTCTGTTTATGTCCCTACGATAACCTGCCTTTTATCCGAGCGGGTCAAACTGAAGTCAGAGTCATCGGTAGACGCCGCATGATTACGAGCAGATGACAAGAGCACGGCGCTCACTTCCTTGGGAACGAGCGTGATTTCCAAAAAAAAAAAGGAAAAGCGTGGGTTGAGCTGTTGACTCTGGTGAGCATTTAAAAAATGATTTACCTTGCTGAACGTTTGACCTACTTCTACTTCCCCCACCACACACACACACACACACACACTCCTCCTCCCGTGTGTGATGTTGGGATGGTGCAATAAGCGTCACCAGATGGCCAGACAAGAAGTGTGTGTGTGTGTGTGTGTGTGTGTGTTCAGTGCTGCATTCCAGGGACAGCCTGACCTATACTGTGAAGACGAGTCGCGCAGGCTCACGTGCGGTTCCTTTTAAAGCTTGTGTCTACAACAACAGTCCGCCTCGATGGCGTTACATGCCCGGGCAAGGCGCCGGCCGCCCGCGAGCCGACTACGCTTCGGTTTCACCCCGTCTCTCTGCGAGTCGCCCGGGTCAGCCGGGTAAAGTCGGTCGGTGGGTCGAGCCCGGCGAGTCGGTCTCGGTTCAAATCTCCTTCCTCAAGAGTCGCCGGCCACCTGAGCTGGGCCGCCACTTTAAAAATATCTGACCTCTCAAATCAGAAGCCGAGCGGGGACAGTCCCACCCAGCGTGCCTCACCGGGGGGGAAAACCAACACAACCGTGACATCAAATAGGTGGAGAGGCTGCTGAGGCGGAGCTATGTGCTGAGTGTGAGCAGCAGTAAAAAAAAAAAAAGAGAGAGAGAGAGAAGAGGGGGGAGGGGTGTGTCAGGGTCAGGAGGTGGAGAGGGAAGGCAGGGGGGAGGGGTTGGCTTTGCATTTTACATTTTCAAGGCAAAGCCAATTCCCAAGCTTTCCAACAAAACCTGGAGAAGGCGCGTTTGTGCAAAAGATAAATCTTTTTTTTTTTTTAATGAGCATGTGAAGGGGAGAGGGAAGAGCGAGCACCTGCCAACATGACAACAAACACAGTGTGTGTGGTTGTTTTCATTAGCCACTCATGTGTCGACGTCTTTTTAAAAACAGGTTAGAAAACCTTATTTAGTTCAACGAGGTGGAACCTGCTTTTTGATTCTTGTCAATTCATGTTCCTGTCAGTCAGCGATCACCAGCTCTTCGCCTGCGTGACGCTCGTCAGTGGAATCATCCGGCCGGCGCGAGGAGGAAGAGGGGGGTTGTGTTTGCACGTCCTTACCTCTTGAAAGCCTCCGTGGGGTTCCGCTCGCACTCTCCGGGCTGCAGCGTGCTCTGCACCGCCGGGTCGCGCACCTTCTCCTCGTATCCCGGCACCAGCCCGCCGCGGCAGATCTGAGCCACCAGGCCGCGGATGAACCCGCCGACGCACAGCGTGTCCGAGTCGTCCGCCCGGCAGAAGTGGAAGGCCAGGCTCTGCTGGTGCAGACCCCGGTGGGTCCCCTGCGCCGAGGTGGGCCACAGCAGCTCCGTGCACAGCGCCGTCTTCCCGCTCCCCGGCCCACCCACCAGCAGCACCCCCCAGGAGCCGCCCGTCTTGGCGGATCCCGCCGTCAGGCTGCCGGGGTTGGACGCGCCCCCGCCGGGTGCCAGCGGCGGCTGCTTGCCCGGAGCGCTGGTGGCTCCGCTGAGGTTGTTGGTCTTCTCCTGGAGGCAGTGCTGGATCTTGTGGAAGACCCACTCCCGGCAGTAAAAGCGCTTCCCCTGCAGCAAACTGGTTTGGGCCATTTTGATCTCGTGCTGCTGTTCCACCTATTACTCCTCTTCATAGGGGTCCCTTCATTCTGCCCCTCACATTTCCAGCTCCAACGAACGCCGGCTGTAAATTCGGAAATCCATTTTGGGGGCTGAAAAACGTGCCTCTCGGAAAGCGGGTCGCACCTAACTGTCCTCGCCGCTGATGTTAAGAACGAGCGCGACGTGGGGGACGGCGGAGAAAGAGGCCGAGCTGCTGCGGATGGCAGGAAAAGCAGCCGAGCTACGGCGCGTTACAGAATAACTAGGTCAAAATAAAAAACAGGGGGGGGTCAGAATCGAGGCTCAAAACCATAGATTTTCCACCAACTTTTTCCACAGCTTTCCCACTGGCTGAACCGAGCGCTCCTTGTTAGTGCGAGCGTGCTGCTTTAGCATGGCGCTGGGCATGGCAGGGCACCCGGCTCTTGAGTGCATCCACTGGCAAACTGGAGCCGCCGCCGCTTGATGCAATTAGCCATGGGAGTAGCTGATATATTTCCGCTGATGCATTTCAGATGCTACCGGGGGTGACCAGAGCGGGTTTCCATTACATTAGCATGAGGGCGACTGCCAGCGCGGAGCCAGTTTCTCCTATAACATGCGCCGCCTGGCTCTTGCCTTGGAAAACAGGGACAGAAACAAAGGCTCGATTAGGACAGAACTCACAACACCAATGTACGTTTCACGCTGATGCACAATAGACCATGTTAATTACACCAGTAGACGTTAAGTCACACATGATTTACAGCATCAGACCCAGAGACGATGTCGAAAGGCACGTTAGCCTGCAACAGTTTGACACTTAATGCGGTGCACATTGTGGTAACAGATGCATAATAACCTAAGAGAAGGGTTAGCTCTGCTCCTGCAGCTACAGGAGAGGTGAGCAAGTTGATTTTCGGTGCTTTTATCCTCCACAGCCCACATCACCGCCCGCCTGCCTGCCATGCAACTAAATTCTTGGCAGGGGATCGTCCAGTTTCTCTCCTCTATCCACTGATCCCCCCCTTCCTTCCTATGTGGCTTTAAATCCCAAACAGTCCACATCCGTCCTGAACTGTGAGGGAGTGGGGGGTCCCAGATGAGAGAGGGACCCTCTTTTCCTGCACTTACACAGGGGTCGCTTACACGGGTGGGAAGTGGAAAGTGGAAGGCAACCCCACCTAAAAGAAAAATGGGGTTAACTGCTTTTTTTTTTTTTTTTTTTTTTAAACGTGCAGAGTTTAAAACCCGGACTGCATGTGACAATCGATAGTGTTGTTAAGTGCAGCGATGATGGATCTTTAATAAAGGGAAACGGCATAAAAAAAATTAAGCTCCTCCAATTTTTATTATTTTTATTATTCTTATTATTTCTGTCGCTTTTTGGCTGAGTAAGTGCTGCCTTTTTTTGGCTCCTCATCACTGCCGCTGCTTCTCCCTCCATAGTGGAGCAAATGCAAATATTCTCCAGCCAAGAAAACAGAGAGAGGGAGAGAGAGGAAGGGAGAAGAGAGAGAGAGAGAGAGAGAGAGAGAGTCTCGCTGGTTACTTTGCAGCGCTGCCAAATAACAAGCGTTTCGCACGGGCTGCCGTACATCTCCGCCGCTGTACCTGCCCCCCGACACAAAGCTCTCCCCGGAATCAAACCTATGTGCGGTCCAGTTGTGCCGTGAGGCGGGATCCGAGCGACTCTCGCGCTGATCGGAACCACCGGGCGACACCGGATTCACTCCGGGCACAAGTCTTTTGTATGTGCAGGCAAACCTCACCCATTTTAGATGGGATACAGTTTACACCTATGGGGGTGGGTGGGGGCTTTAAAAAAAAACCCCAACCAGACTGGCGAACAGTTGCGTGCATTAAGGAGACCCCCCTACACACACACACACACACACACACACACACACACACACACACACACACCTAAAAAAGCAAATAAATCACTAAATGTTGAGCAGAACTGTAACTTTAACTTCCATGACGGCGCGTCTCGCTGTTCTCGCTACAGTTTCAAAATGCAAACGGTTTTCCTCTCACCTCTTTTCCGATTCCTCTTGTTGGTTTTGGGGTTTTTTTAGGATGAAGGGGTGGTGGTGGTGGTGGTGGTGGTGGTGTCCGTAGTCAACACCCCTTCTTCTGTGTCCACGTTTAAAAAGCCGAGCGCCGGGGATGAGCCGTTTCCTCCGCTGCGATCCGAGGCGCAGATTTCTGCATTCGAGCGACGTTCACGTCTTTTTCTTTGAATCGGTCTTTTCTGTCGGCGTCGGCTCCTCCTGCTGCCCGACACAGCTCCACGGCGAGCCGACTGACTCTCCGCCTCCAAACACTCTGCATTTTCTCCCCACTGCATGCAAAGCACACACACGCCGAGCGGCGCCGCAAGGCCTTGTGGGACTTGGAGTTGTGCCGCCCCGTCGCCATTAGTATATTATAAGGAGGTGGTCAGGTGTTGCCACCAACTTTTCTTTTTAACCACTGAACTTTGTTAAACTCCGTCAACTTCAGAAGATTTAGCATAAATAAGCCTGTAAACTTTGAATCAAATAAACTGGTAAATATATGTACTGTACCTCATTATATATCTTTATTAATGCAATGAATAAATTAAACAAGTCAAACAATAACATCAGTAAAAAACCCAGTTTTGCATTGCACAATAAAAGAGTATACTTCCTCAAAATGTCCTCACAAGTACAAGTACACAAACACACAGTAACTACTAGTGATTGGCCATGAAAACTTGTACTATGCGATAATAATACAGCGGTGTCGTGAAGCTGCAACAGTTTCTTCAACTTCAAAAAACTTTCAGTGAAAACCTTCGACTCGTCCTCCTTGGCTTTTCATTTTTTTAACAGCTGTGCGTGTTCCTGGCAGGTTTTGTCGAGGTCTGACGGCACAAAACGTCGGGCTGGAGATTGACAGCGCAACACCTCACGGTCGAGCAGGAATCTGCCCTCAATCAATAATATCTTGTTCTCAGCAGAACTGCAGCCGGTGTAAAGTTTTCATTTCAGCCGGACCACAGGTCAGATGAATTTTTTTTTCTTTTTATATAAAGAAGCATCTGCCAAAAACTGGAGCAGCTGTCTCTCTTAATGTTTGTGTCTATTTATGGATCAAGCGGAAAATAATTGAACAATGTATTAGTCGGAAACAAAATCATTACAAGGTTGTCGTTGGCGTGGTCCAGCTGTTACCTGTTGTCAAACCTCACAGATGTTGTCTTTGTAAGCGAGCAGCAGGCAGCTGTGTGTGTGTGTGTGTGTGTGTGTGTGTTTTGGAACTAGATTTTACCTTTGACTCTAATGTGAGGAGGCGTCCCGCTGTTGTGCAGCCTGAATATGAAAGCGGATCATCTGTGTTTTTGCGTCTCGGCCGTCTCTGATTAACGTCCATGGCACCAATTTATTTTGAAATTGTAAATATAACCAAAATAAATGGGTGACTAAATGAAACCTGTCTGCATTGCAGCCCCCCCGCGCCCTGCAGCAAACAGCACGTCGTGTTTGAGTCACATGGGCTGAACAGTTGCTGTGTGTTTCAGCAAAAGCTGCAGGGAAAAAAATGTTATATAAGCCTTTTTTTTTTTTTTAAAAACCTGAAATGCTGCAAGTTGTAAAGAGGTGATATCCCCCTCCTTCCAGCAGGGATGCACACGGGGCTTTCAGGTTGAGGTGTTTTGATCTAACTGGAGGTTGCTGCTGATCTTACAACTTATTCTTCACTCCCTCAGGGACGTCTTTCTTTGAAGGCCGAGTTGCAGTCGGTTGTAGCAACTGACAGCGTTAGCGGCCGCCGATGCCGCCTGCGCTCACGTGGAGCTAATCCAACTCTTCTTACCAGCTGTGACAGCGTGGCTGGCATTGTGTTCACCTCGTGAGTGTGTGTGTGTGTGTGTGTGTGTGTGTGTGTGTGTCACTGTGGCAAAGCGTAGACGCCCGCTGCGAGCGGTCAGGACGGTTCTCCGGCGCTGAACTCTGTTTCCACTTTAAATGTTGCCCTCTGCAGCGCTGAACTCTGCGTTTGGGGTTACGGTTTAATTTAGGTTAACGTTAGGTTGTAGTTAAGCACCGCAGAGATGATTGGTTGAGGTTAAGGTTTGCCTCGAGTTAAGGCGAGGGGGAAACGCTCATCAGTGTGGAAACAGACTGTGACACGACACTGGCAACGGACAAGATAAGCCATCCCGAAGTTTCAGAGAGAGAGCGAGAGCGCACACATGCAGACTCCTCACAAACACAGAGCAACACAACCTCACTTCACCCTCACTTGAAGAGCGAGCACCTCTTCTAACTGAGGGGCGTGATTGACGTGGACGGCTGAGTAACTGTGGACTTGACTCAGTGAGAAGGATGACGGTGACTTGCACAACTCGCAGAGCCAAGTGCGTCAGGATGCCGAGGGAGGAGGTGACGCAGGGCGACCGAGCAATAAATAAATACAAATACAACAAATTCACCATAAATTAACTGATCGTATTTTTATTAAAGAACTTGCAGTGTGAACGTATCAGTTAAGAAGGATGCTGGGTTGTGGAGCGACTGTTTCTGTGTTTTGGAGATGATGAGCCAGCATCCTATAAAACAATATTACATTTTAACGCTTATCACGTCACACACTGTGTCTGAAAAGCCAACAGGTGATGGAAAAACAAATCCACAGGTCCTGGTGAATGAGTTCCACACACAGTCCCCACTGGGGTATGATGGGAAAAATTATACAGATCTTTTTGTTGGATTTATCAAAGAGCACAATAAGCACTCCGCTTGAGATGATAACAGTGTTGACGAAAACAAACATGATTAGAACAAAAGGACTCCCGCTGATTGGGGAAAACAAAACACTTTCTCTGCACTTACCAGCCAACGCTGTCAAATTTCTAACAAAACGGGACTGATGTCCTGCAGAGCTTCTAAAACAGTAAATTTTACATCAGGGACATTTGAGCGTCATGTGCGTCCTTCACTGACAACACAGTTTCAGTTGTGTGTGTGTGTGTGTGTGTGTGTGTGTGTGTTGGGGGGCGTCATCTGCGGTGCTGGTGTTGCCATGCAGAGCGGGGAGCGTGGAGGTGCCCCCTGTGGATGCATGGAGGAGATAAACAAATCCATATATCGAACGGCTCTCCAGACTAATCACAAACATTGATTGACCTCACATGAAACTTCATCTGCTCCTCGGCAAATAAGCAAGAGGGAGACGGGAAGGAGCAGGATGAACTGGAGTCTGGACTTCACTTCCTGCTTCAGATAATTGTCAAGCTGCTAATGATCTTAATTTAACACGGTTCTTTAAAAAATAAAGTATCGACTGAAAATGGTTTGTTGTACATAAGCAACAGTGTGTATTTATATGTTATTAAGACTGCACTTCTTGCACAAAAAATATGAAACCACCAATCAGAGATGTTATTTGGCTGAGGGGCGACGGTAAACATGTTCTTGTCGTGACATATTGTTGTGCAGAATCACTAGTTGCCAGTTCTGCATCGCTCTCCCCATCTCATGTCCGATGATGATTTCCTAAAAGTCCTCTTACTGCACAAAATCAGCGATGCTCATTACAGTTGGTTTGGAACACCGCATGTGGTTATAAACATCATAATTTCCTCTTCCTGACCAAGAAAAACAAATTAAAACTGGCCATGAAGCTAATTAAAAGTAATTCCCTTCAAACTTCCTTAAACTCTGGAGCCACCAAATACAAACTTTCCGACAGGAGTTCCCACAGTTTGGCTTCTTTGGTCAGGTGGACAGCACAAGAACCCCACAAACTTCATCATCAAAGCTTCTGATTGGCTGCATTCACCTTCATGACAAAGACTTTGCAATTAAGCTAAGCAAGGTTCAAGACACGTCTCGCCTCCATTAGCCTGCCTGAAAAATGTAATGAGCATTAGCTCCTGTCACGTCAGATACTTTTTATCCTGAAGAACGCGGTGAGGCGAGGCATTAGCATCAGATTGTGACAGTCACAGGGAGATGTAGTTTTTATTAGGATTAACGCTAGGCCTGCAGCTAACTTTAGCCACGCTAGCAGAGCAGCTCTGGAGGAATTACCATGTCATTGTGTAAAAAAACATTTGACAAAATACCTGCAAAACCGATGACATTCCCCAGCAGCTCGAGCTGTATTTTGTGCAGTGATTAGCGATTGTTAGCATCCTGTCATGCTTAACTAAGACGGTGATAATAGTAAACACTTCACTTTCACAGCTCCGATATAAATAATGAATAAATCCTTTCCTCGCTGGCTCAGGGAACATTTTTATACCACTATATAGACAGACACACACACTCACAATATGTGGCCAACGCTGTGCGAGTGCTCTCCAATCTGCCTGCCATTCCAGTATCAGCGGGAGCCAAGTTACAAGCCCCGCAGAGAGAGCGAGGAGAAAAAAAAACGCATGTTGCTGTTTGTTCCTTTTTTTTCCCTCCACACTGAGCTTGATGTGTATATCCACCCCCAGCCTCGCTCACCAATCTGCCGAATTCACATAATTACGCCAGTTCCTTTTGTCCCCGCGCCGACTAAATACCGACCGGCCCGAGTCATCGTCCTCAGGAGGCTCGGCCGGCGTGAGTCGCCACGATTATTCCCCCTTTTTCGCGAATGTTCAGACATATTCTACACCTTGTTATTATGAGCCTGATGACGCACATTTGGTGATTGGGGTTTGGCTTGAGACTGCGAGCTTTGCTTTAGAAAATTGAGTTGGACTTGTCCATGTCTTCCCTGTTTTATGTCTCCTTTCTGTGTGAGATTGGCTGCCGCTCCAGAGTGTGTGTGTGTGTGTGTGTGTGTGTGTGTGTGTGTGTGTGTGGAGGGGGGGCAGTTATTGTGGTTGATTTGCATGTTTGACTCAGACAGAAACTAACAGGGCTTCACTTAATGTTTTCCCCATTAATCAGCTGCTTAGCACTGCAGCAGTTATGTTTGTGGTGAACTCTTTAAGATGAATCTTTGTGCTGTTCACTAAGTTTTGAGAAAATAATTTGATGCTTGTGTTGTTCTTAAAGCGACATCCGTTAAAAACATATTTTACTCCACATCTTGGAGCTTCTGTTTGCTTTGCACGGGAGTCTTTTTGTTTTACCCAGGGTTACTGTAAATAAAGGTTTGTATTGGGTGTTACATGTCGTTCACAGCCGAGTATTCTCTTTCACTTGGTTCATCGTCAGGTTTACAGATAAAATGTTCAGTGTTCTGTTTTCTAAACACCAGCAGCCACATAATAACGGTCAAATAAATGTTTTAAC
Organism: Psettodes erumei; assembly: GCA_016785225.1. Lineage (NCBI taxonomy): Eukaryota > Metazoa > Chordata > Actinopteri > Pleuronectiformes > Psettodidae > Psettodes > Psettodes erumei. The sequence continues at coordinate 305,344 of JAFBJZ010000422.1, read as the reverse complement.
TTGGAGACGGACTGATCAGAGGATGAAGAGGATCAATTCAACGCCCCCATTCAAAGAACATTCGACGTCTCATGTCTAATGTCATCTCGGTCACAAAAGGAGATCGAAATGCATGTGTGTGTGTGCATGTGCATACATATGAGAGATGAGTGTGTGTGTGTGTCCTGACATAGCATTTCATTTCATGTATTTTACTGACACTTAAAATGAGGTAAAGAAAAAAAAAACGGGGGGGGCCTTTTGTTAAAAACTCAGCCACCCTCAAAATGTCCTCGCACGTCCCTGCGGGACAAACGTGGCATCATATTTATGGGAACGACTTTCTGCACAATGACAAGCAAAATCAATACTTCGCCACCCAGAATGATAATGTGGTAATAATGAACAATGAGGATGCTGACCGTGATAACTCATGCAACAGCACTTCGCTCAGTCTCTGAATAGAAGCTGAGTAAAACATAATTGGCAATCATGGAACCCGAAGCTGCAGGCCTGCAAGTGCTAATTTACAATCACAGGATGGGGCAGCGCTGGCACTCCCAGAGTTTTCTGTGTGTGTCTGTGTGTGTGTGTGTGTGTGTGTGCTCATGAGTTACAAAGTGCAGACATAATTCAGATGCATGAGCAATTTCTGTTACAGTGGGTGATGATAAGCTGTGTGAGAACTGATTCAAACTGGCATGTACCTCAGGAGCATTTGCAGCAGAATAGTGCGTCCATTTATTTAGGGAGTAATATGTCATTGAAGTCGTTTGTGGAGACACACACTGCGTTCACAAATGAGTGTTCAGCGCCGCATAAAAGCAACACTTGATGTCACTCAGCAGCCAAATATGCTGCGAAAAGAACCAAATCATTTTTCTGTGGAACCAGTTTTCTAAAATCTTATTTGCTTTAGTCTTTTTTTTTTACACGAAATTCTTGAAGCAGGTAGATACCAACAACCCAACAGGTGTCATAAAAATGATTATTTGGTTTGCAAATTGTAATGCATCTTCTTAGTTAATTAAGTGTGTGCTTTGTTCAGTAAATTCATGTGCTCAAACAATTTAATTCAAAAGCACTTTTTTAATTTCATCCCCCTTGAAACCTGTCGGCCTCTTCAGATTTCTATTGCGAATAGGTTTGAGATTACTTCGGTTATGTTACGTACTATGCTGCGATGTTTCCATTAGTTTTTCCTGTCAAATAACAGCTCCACCATAAAATATATATTTTTACCCTCTTCTGTCAGTTCTTCAAAATATGTTGCATTTGTATGACGGCCGTAGAGCCCAGAGCCCTTTGGACTAAATAGAGATTTTCTCTTTTTTTTTTTCTTCCTGTCAGCCCGGACAAGTCTTCCTTGCTCGGTATCCTCAGGCTCGCACACAAATAGTTGACAGGCAAACTGCGTGATTCAGATGAGTGACCCCTCGGAAAAGGAGGGAGCACGCTTGGCAGATTCAAGGCTACTCGGCGGCACGCAGCGCTTGAAAGCAGGAAAATGATGTCGTGTTTCTCAGCCAGCGCGGCTCTGCTCCGATCAGACAGATGAGGTGATAAATATGTCAAGAGTTTGGAAGAATATTTGGTTATTTACTTCAGGGGAGGGAAACATGATATGTCTGCTAATAAGAAAGAAACAAAATTAAAATGTCGCCTTTTTTTTTAGAGGCCAGTCTGAGTCTTTTTCAATTAGCTTTATGATACTTTGACAAACTGCACTGCGGCAACATCCGTCAATCTTGTGCTGACTCCTGTGACATATTGTTCCACTACAAGTCAAATGCACTTAACTGATAAATTAACGGAGGCGTTATTGTGCGTGTCACCACTTCATTCCACGCAATGAATTCTGAATCGTTTCAAACCACCGGCAGAGAGCAGCGTCAGCGTTTTATTTAAGATTAAAATATGAATCCAACTCATTTTTTTTTAACACATTAGGAACAAGTCTGAGTTCAGCCTCCAACCTCTGTGGGGGGGGGACCAACTCCATTTTTTTTTTTTTTAATCAAATCAAATCAATTGTTTGTTGAAATGAGAACCGATGACCGTAGATTATTTGCTAATAACAAAAATGTTGTTTTGTTTGCAGGGTGATGATGACGCCTCTGGAAACACCGTGGAAAACAAACGGCCACAAAAAGCCGGCCGGCTAGCTTTAGCACTAGCATTAGCTTTAGCATTAGTAAAGAGCCGGGAGCGGAGGATGCTAACACCAGAGAGGAGAAGGAGGGGGACGGGGGACGAAGCCACAACCCTGCGACCCCCCACCGGTCCAACTGCCACACCCACACCTCCACCTGAGCCGGACAGTGATGGTGGAGAGGCGGAGCAGGTAGGTGACCATTTTAACAGATCTACCTGTGCAGAGCAGTGTGAACACATTGTTGTGTGTGTGTTCTTGCTGCAGGCTGATGGCTTGATGTTGTCGCAGTCACGTGGCGTAAATCCTCTAAGATGTGACACGTCTACAGGTGTTGCCGTTGCGCCCCGGGTTGTGTAAATCCTGTGAAGGCGTGCAGGTGTTTCCCGCAGGTCGGAGCCTCATGCGTTTCTTTTAAAAACACAAATCTTCACCTAGCAGTTTTTAGTCGGAGGAAGGAGTAAACACAGCATTCTTATATTTCTTTTTTTAGTTTATAAACTTTGATTTCGCCACGAAACGACCTCCTCCAGATGCAACAGAACATAAAATCATTTAGCCGGATTGCTTTTATTGATTTTAAATCATCTGTACGGGTCGTGAACTCGTGTCCCTCTTCTCTGGAAAACCAGTATTTGCTCCTTCGCCACGGGCTTGTCCGGCCCAGCAGACCGGAACTAACAGCAACTCTCTGAAATATTTATGTCCCTGGAGAGAGAAAGTGTGGGTCTGTGTGTGTGTGTGTGTGTGTGTGTGTGTGGAGGTAGTGCTGCATTAAGCAGTGGGCCTTCCCTGTGTGCCTGCAGGCTCTCTCCTTCTCTGTCATTGTCAGCGATACATCCACGTCCCTGAAACTGCAGAGTTTGTCAACGGCATGAATCAGGATTTCCCCGCAGATTTCATCAGGGATGGTCATTAAAGAAAGCAGAAAGTTACATCCTCTCAGTCAGCTGTTGTAAGACTGTAGCAGCAGCCAACAGTTCAGCCTGAACTCTGCAGAGGTCTTTTAATTTGAAACGACGGATACAGGAAGTCGAGGCGCTCCCTAGGTCGCAGCCGACCCCTCCCCGCCCAAGCGTGGAGGAGAACGTGAAGGGCTCAGTCGAAGCGAACGGTTTCATGGGATCGCACACACCAATCAAAACACAAGTATGAATACCAATGTAAATTCACAACCCCCCTCCAGCAGCCAACGCCATCTTACAGTCGCAGGAATCTGGGACGTGCGCATGGCATCGTGAACATGGAGTTTGTGCGCCAATCATGTCAAGATCTGCTGAGGGAGATGATGGAGGTGTGATGTTTAAAAATAATCACCCTGCCGGGTTTCCGTTACGTAACCAGAACCAGGTACTCGCTCCTTATCTTCTCAATCCTGAGGTGCGCTGTCAGAAATGTATATATAATCTTTTTTTTTTTTATGGCAGCAGGTTTCACCTGTTCACTCTGTGGAGATAGAAATTACAGTTTGTCTGATATGTTCTGCAGCACATGCATTGTGTGAGCTTTACAGACACCACAAATATACAGCAAAATCTAATAAATACATTTAAATGTCACACTAAAATGTCATTGTCACAAGCACGGAGCGTTGCTGCTGTTTGGTGGGAGAAGAACTGCTTCATTAAACGTGATTCTGGGAGTTAAACAAATGAAATCGTCTTCCTCTGTAGCCCGTTGGTCGACCTGTGTTTGCAGAGCAGCTTTTATGTGTGTGTGTGTGTGTGTTTTTTACGAGCGCGCTGGTTGTTTAAAGGACACGCACTCAGCTGAAGCTGCAGATTGTGTTTGCGGGGGCCATAAAGTCGATTAGAGCGACGTTTCGCCGGGCTCCGCTGTTTGTTGCGCTTCCTCACGCCGTGAGTCATCGGAGAGCGGCGACGGCAGCTGGACGGAGCCTTCGGTGTCATTCCACATTAAACCTGATAGGATCCGCGCATCTGTCCAACAAGTCGTTTGGTCTCGGGTTTCAGCTTTCATTTAAACAAACTTCTGTAGTTGGACAGATTCTCTAAAAAAAAAAATAAATGAGGATGTTGAACCCAGAGAAAAAGGCAGATACAGAGATAACAGGCAGAAACCTCTTTAAATGAGTTACTTATGTACAACACCCCAATACTGACGTCTTCTATGGACGATATCATCTGATTGGTTAAAGCATAATCTGGATTATGTGTTGATTTCACAGAACGGGACCTTTTGCGTGACCATTTGCTGATGTTACCGACTCTGCTGCTCTGGTCAAGGCGAGGTTTCTCTGGGGCGGGGGTCGGCCCACGGTGACCTTGCACCAAATGGCTCAATTATCCTGAGGTAACCAGCAGACTTCATGCATTCTTTGCTTAATCCCTGGCCGTCACACGCAGTCACACACACGCTCGCTCAAGTGCTCACCGGCCGAGGAGGTCAGAGGTCGCCGCACTCTTTACTTTTGGTCCCTCTCCTTCGCTCGGACTAATTTGTTGACTTAACGGCCGCTGCCTGGCAGGGGGGAGCGGCGCACAAAGTGAGGGGAAGGGCAGTGGAAGTCCTGAGCAGTAAAAGGCAGGTTAAGTGTATGGAAGCCATAAAACGCATCATAAAGACTCTCTGCAATGAAAAGATGGATTAAACAAGAAGCCCCTCACAGCGCCGAGGCGTGGTCTCGGTTCTGTGGAAAAATCGAAATCTGTTTCATTAAAGTGTTTCAGCGTTTTTAAAAAGTCCCACATACTGGAAGAGATGAAATGAAAATCAATCCCAAACGCTCCCGCTCTTACAAAATCCCCTCCCACAGTCTCTGTCCTCAGACCCCCCTGAGCACTTCTCTTCCACATGAGCTCACTCCTTCAATATTTAAAAAAACAACACATATTTTATGATTGTTATTGTAATACAGCAGAGGAAACGGCAGTTTTTCACAGGTTGTTTACTGTAATGACAGAAATGGAGGCGTAGGAACGATACCGCTGTCACACTAATCGTACGCTGCATTAAAGCGTCGGCTAAATGCGATGGCACACAAACGATGGGCGAAAAAAAAGGGGAACCCAAGCATTTTGTTCAGTTCGCACAATGAGGAGAGCAGCGTATGCAACATATGGACACAGCTGGAGAAGTGAGATTAATCTCCCCCTCACAGAAGTCAAACTTCACGCTATAATTAGAGGATGTTTTTCCGAGCTCGTCCGTGAGCTGTGGGAGCTTTTCCAGAGGGTTGCCGGGAGGTTACCGAGGGAAAGAAATTAAATTATTAACAGACATCTGTCTTCCCCCGCTTTAAACTCCTGCTTTCAAACGTGCGTCAGACAGTTGGCGCTTTGAAAAAAAATTAAGATATGACGGCGTTGAGGCAGCTGCAAGAAAACAACACAATGTGCATGAAATACAGTGTAGACATGTCTTGGAAGCTGAGGATAAACACCACGAGATGTACGACGGCTCGTAGCGGGGCAGGGGGGGTGGGGGTGGAGCTTAAAGCCTGGATGGTGCAACTGACGTGTCACAGGTTGAACTTTGAACCCACTTCACCTCAGACCTGCCCCAGAATCTCTTTTAGAAAGTCACCGTTCAGCTCCTTCACTTTGTTTGAGGATGTTCCACATTAGGTTACCTGGAGGTGAAATCACAATCTTACCTGCCGCCCCCCCCAGATGAATTTCTGAGAGCATCGCTCCGTCAGCCTCTGTGAAGGTGGCGATTCACCGCCCGCCACTTCCTTCCCCTCCGCAAACTGATCCGTGCAATTATCGCCTCAAGTGGGCTCAACGTCGACCCAGGTGCTGAAAATTGTGTGTTTTGGAGGAATGCTATTCATTCAGCGTATTGACATTACTTTTTTTTTTTTCTCCTCCCTCCCTCACTCTGCCATTAAGGGCCTTTTATAGGAATGCAGTGTGATTCTCATGCGCGCCTAAAAGACAAGTTATAAAATCCCTGCAGGTTTAAAAACGCTGCAGGCCGCCATCGCTCGGCTTCTTATGCAAACTGTCGGTCGTTTCTTCTTTTTTACCCAGACGTGAGTCTCAGATTCGTCACCGTGCGGGTTCAGTTTCAGCGGAGGAGTGAGTGGGTGAGCTCCCTGCGACGAAGAAGCCTGACATACGTGCGCTCATACAGTTACAGATATGAAACCATTTTTGGTAATGTGCAGATTTTGCAGTGTGAGAATAAGCGATAGCTCGCCCTCTTGCTCGGTTTTGTCCAAAGTTTTTTCGACTGTGGGACGCCGTTGTAGCGAGACGTACAGTACTACAGTCATTTACATTTTACCCGTCCGGGGGTTTATACAATGTCTTTTCTGTGCATACAGTCCGAAACAACAGTGCTGTATTCAGAGTTTCGCCCGCTCGGGGCTTTTCTCTGGCTTTATTTATTTTCTCCGGGGCGGCACCGAGACGCATCTTACATAATGACGGCTTCTCGTTGAAACTGTGAAAAGATGATTCTTGTTAGCGGAGAGAAACGCTTCCCTCGAGGTGAATGCGTGCGTGTGTGTGTGTGTGTGTGTGTGTGTGTGTGTGTGTGTGTGTGTGTGTGTGTGTGTGTGTGTGTGTGTGTGTGTGTGTGTGTGTGTGTGTGTGTGTGTGTGTGTGTGTGCGTGGTGTGTGTGTGTGTGTGTGTGTGTGTGCGTGTGTGTGTGTGTGTGTGTGTGTGTGTGTGTGTGTGTGTGTGTGTGTGTGTGTGTGTGTGTGTGTGTGTGTGTGCTCGCAGAGCGTCCCAGATGGCCGAATTTGTGCTGAAGAAATGCCAAGAGAGTCGTGAATCTGAGCGACGGCTTCGTTACGAGGACGAAATATCCTCGGATGTCTGAGTCTTTAACTCCTGACCCTCGTGGTGACGTAGACGTCACGCTCCAGGTGTGTCAGTGCGCTGTGACATCACTCGTGGGCGTGGTTTCAGCTGCAGTCTGTAGATTAACGAAAGCAAGAGTTCACATTTGAATGCCGCTCATCTCCTCCGACTGAAGGACAAAGTCATTTATTTTATTAAATGAGCCTGACGAGTTGATCGGGATCTTCTACAGGATCAATGAGTTGATTGAGTCTCACTGAAGGTGTGTTCCTCTAATTATATAAAATATTCAGACTGTAGATTTTAACTCGAAAGAAAAAACTTAATGTGGCATAAATAAAAATATAGTAATAATGAATTAATGAAGAAGTGAATAATTAATGAAGAAGTCACTTATTCAGTTATTAAGAAATAGTTTTCAGATTAGTCTCTGATGATTTTATACATAATGTCTTGTGTGTATTATGTATCATATACAATATATATATTGTTACTGAAGTGAAAACACAAAAAGTATTGTAATAAACCACTGGGGGTCAAATGTCATGAATTCATGGTGTCACATGAGAGTCGACTGTGGGAGTCCAAACGGCCGTGCCAACGCCGCCACCCATAAGGCGCCGATTGTCTGACTCGTCGCTACAGACGTCAGCGTTACAGTATGTGTGTGTGTGTGTGTGTGTGTGTGTGTGTGTGTGTGTGTGTGTGTGTGTGGGGGGGGGGCACAATCTGTGTGATGAAGTAATTATTCAAAACAGATGGAGACAGAAATGTCCACGCTGCACCAAAATGCTTCATCTGATAAAAAGACGTTACACAAAATAAAATGTACAAAAATAACACCCGGCCCTGACCAGCTGCTGCTCCACCACCACAGTCTGCACCACTGATGTGGCGTGTGGGCCCTTTGTGCGTCTTTTGTTGTGTGTGTGTCAGCGATGCGTTCAGGGACCGTTGCTGTGTCGTGGATAGTTTCACTGCAGAAGCGATTCGTAACCTCAGTTTGAAAAACTGCAACATAAATTTCATATTTACTGTCATATAAAATGCACTGCAGGCTTCATAGATATTGATTACACCACACAGACCGTTGGTATTAAATTACACTGTCACAGTAATATTTTCCACATGTGGAATAAAAAAAAAAATACATGCACTGTGTGGCAATTTGGACGCATCGAGCAAAACGTCAAAGTGATTGATCCTGTTCCAGACACACACACGGGTCACATGACAATATGTGTGTGTTTGTGTGTGTGTCTGAGAGCGTTGAAGGGAGTGACAGATAAGATAATGTTGCACTAATGAGAAATGAAAAGGCATAAATATGAACATACGCTCAGTTCTGTGAACTCACAGACCCGTAGAGGTCTCTGCTGTCACAACAAACAGAGGCTGCTGTGTGTGTGTGTGTGTGTGTGTGTGTGTCAGCTGTCCTATGTAAACACACTCTCTGGCTGTTGTTCGTACGGTCGGGTCGTCGCCAGGCTGGGCAACCTGCAGCGGAAGCGGCGCTCGCCACGCTGGGAGCGTTCCAGATAAGATCTCCACCCTCTGCGGCGTCACAGCAAAATACAAAGTGTGTTTTTAAACATGAGGCGAGTCCGGTCTATTTGTGGAGCGAGTTTCAACAAAGTGCTTCACGTACAATATAAAAGGCATCCAGACAAACGAGCGTTTACTGTACACACGAGTGAAGGAGTGGACGAGAAAACGAAATAAGAAATAGGAAGGTTTGATGGAAGCCAGTCGCAGACAGACGTCTCTGCTGTGATTTAAAACCAGAACCCCAGACACGACACCTGCTTCTCCGTGTTTAGTCTGGACCCCGGGGGACGGAGAGCAGACCCGTCCCCGACCACCTGAGCTGTCGGTCCGGAGCGGGTCGGAACATGGCAGCGGCGTCTTCAAAGCGGGTCCTGCTGGGCTGCGTTGTACCGAGCTGTTTCTAATATTCTGTCCACTCCATTTAAATGAATGGGAGGGGTCAGAATATTAGGAACAGCACCGTGCGCTCCAGCATCACTACCCACTGTGACCCCGGGGGCAAAGACGAGGTGGAATTTTGACCTTAAAAATGGCGTCAACAAAAAGTTGTTGTGTTGGATTGTGTAACACTGTTCAGTTGTGTACCAGTTTGTTTTCCGTTGGCAGACAGATGGACACGCCCCTCGCCCCCTCCCGAGGACGGCGAGTCAGCCGTGTCATCGGCCTGCTGACGCACGGCTGTGTAACGAGAGCAGGGCGAAGCGGCGGCGCCGCTCCGACGGGTGCAGCTCGACCCACAATGCCCGGCGCCGGAGCCCCTAAACCTCCGGCTGCTCTGGGCCGACGGGCCGGACGCATCCGTCTCCCGCCGTCACAACTAATTATTTTTCACCTGCGCCCTTGCTCCGCTCTGCCTCCGTCTCCCCGCCTGTCAGGCGGCTCCTCGCAGTTCGTTTGCGATACGAGGCGGACGGCAAAGACTTCCGCCGCTAACGACAGCTCCGCACAATTATCTGCCAAAACAAGCGCGAGCGTGGGAGCACAGCCGCCGTCTCTCCATCAATCAAACACATCGTCGCTGCAGCCGTTTATTTGCATAATGCAGTTACACAATGAACGTGGTGCCGCACAACAGGGCCGGTCACACGTCTCTGTGAATGAATGAACCCACATTTCACAGGTTTTGTGTTGTAAATCCCTTTTTAATTGATCCTAGGATATTTGAGATGCCAAATGAGCCATAATTGTCAAAATGAAAACACAAACAGTCTGTTTTTTCCATGATATTTTTCCTTTAAGTCACACAGCTGATTTCTGTAGACACAAGCGGACCTTTGACAAACCTGGCAGGTCACTTGCCTGCTGTTTTGTAAATCCTCACAGTCTGAGTTTGCAGCGCTCGCCTCCCGTCCACTCCAGAGGTTTCTCTCCACACGTTTTTATCTCGGCAGATGCTGAAGGGGAGATTTTCCCACCTGACTGCAGCTGACACAAACTTTTGGTCCTGGTTCCGTTGCAGAAAATCAAGTAATGTGTTTCAATGCAAGCCGTGATAGAAAACACATTTCCATTCATAAGGATAATTGTGCGTAAACACAAACACGTTGGACGTGGGTGGAGGAGGAGAGGAGGACAGATTTGAATTTCAGCTGTGACGACGTGGTTGGCTGACTGAGATCCCGGTGGACACTGATTGGTTTACCGGTCGTCAGCTGAGTAGAAGAAGCCTGGAGAGCGAGAGAGACGCTTTGTGAATGAATGAGCTTTATGCTGAGCTCCACTTCTAATCCAGATTAATCATTTTTTGTATTTATATTTACTAATATATTTATTTTTTGGCTGCGCTTCCTTTCGACACGCTGAACCCAACGAGGGTTCGAGCAGCTGATCCAACATGGCTGTTTATACTCTCACATGCTTTTTTTAAACACTGGGGAGAGAAAGTGAGCGATACGTGTGTGTGTGTGTGTGTGTGTGTGTGTGTGTGTGTGTGTGTGTGTGTGTGTGTGGAGGCCACTCGACATAAGTAGGGCAACAGGAAGAGACACAGCATTTTTCAACGGGGACGTTTGGATCGCACACACTTACGGGCCAGAAGTAATGTTTTTGGTCCTGTCGCTGAAAAATGTGAAGCGATGCATCTCGTGTGTGTGTGTGTGTGTGTGTGTGTGTGTGTGTGTGTGTGTGTGTGTTTTCGTGGCTGGGAACGCACGCCAGACTCGCCGCGAAGCGAGAACAAATTTATCTTGGCGCTCGAGCCTTTCGCTGCATCCTCCAGCACGAGATTTTATCTATCAAATGGTTACACACCGTGTTTTGTGTTTTGTTTGTGCGTGTGAATGTGTGCGAGAAGTGCTCCTCCCTTCCAAACTAGTTTTTCCATCCAAAAAGTTTCCGTTCACTTCGGTTTTGTGTCGTGTGACATCCTGAGTCTGAGAGTCGACACGCAGGACGTCACTGTCTGGTCAAAACTTTATGAAGCTGTCGTCAGCTCCACTCACTTTTACGCTGGGCTCTGCTGTCGACGGTGAAAAAAAAAAAACAAACTGACACCGGTTCAAAAAAAAGAAAACGGGGAGGAAAGTGGAGGAAAATAACAGAGAGCTGACACGTCTGAGTCCCAAGATCAGTTCACAGCCACAGAAACACTTCAGCTGCCGAGCGCCGCCGACGTGAGCCCGCCCACTTCACGTTTAACGCCACCGGACTGAAACTGGCCACGTTTAACCTCGAGGCCGGTCACATGATCGAACGAACGGGTCAAACAGTTTCAGAACTAGCGCCGCTAGTTTTTTCTAATAAGTTTGGTTTTAATTTGCTATTTGATGCACTAAAATCTGAATGCGAAGTTATTCGGTTCGCCAACCTTTGGCCCAAAGTGGCCAAACACGGCGGCGCCCGTACCCGTGATATTTTGTCGGAGCTGCGTCGTCCATCTTTGCATGCTGCCATCGCTATCGAGCTACAGCTAACAGCCGTTGACCAGCGTAGGCTGTTTGAGTGATGCGATGATGAGGGAGTGTCCTTCATCCCTCCGGTCGACTTCCAGAGACTCGTGGAATCGATGCCAAGAATCGGAGAAGCTCCTGTGGAGGCTGCGGTGGAACGATCCTTCACCAGGACACTCGGTGTTGGTTTTTCCTTTCATTTGACACTGAGAGACCCTCAGTATGTTGAACAAAAAATGGAAAATGATCTGACCCTCAGTCTTAAAGCGTAAAAACCCATTCCATAGACCTCTGTTTATTTTCCAAACTGCAGATTCATTTATCGCACCGTGAGTCACTTTTTCTGAAATTCCTCAAAAAATAAACAGGCTTTTGTGTGGAGCCTTTAACGGCAGCCGCAGTGTGGGGCGCCGCGTCGCCGTCACAACACCAGACCGTCCGAAGATGAACCGCCGCGCTCTCTCACTGCAGCACCGACGACAACTCAACTCCGGCAGCAATTATGCGCTTTTGATCCATCGCCTGAGTCGATCCCTTCGGCAGGTCCGTCTCTGCCAGAAAGACAAAGAAAGTCGAGTCAAAGTCCTCGATCAATCGTCTGAAGAGTTTTATCTTAAAAGTCGACACTGTGGAGCTGTAAGGAAGTGAAAAAAAAAAGTATGTCGTGTACTTTGATTTTCTGCCGCCTGTTCTGCCAAGGTCGGGGTGTTACACGACGACGTCCGGGCCGCGGCCGGGTCGACACCAAAACCTCGGCAGGCGAATGAGCACGGCGCGAGTGAGTCATCGCTCTTTCATGTCTATTTATGCAGATTGCGATCGGTCTCACCCGACCATATTTCAATTCCTTAGATAGTATAATTGCAGGCTGCGCCGTTTCTATTTCCGAGGCCTCCTCGGACTGCGAGGGCCGCGGAGAACGCAAGAAACCCCGCTTGAACTGCCGGAGCGCGGCCATCGCACGACGCGTCGGACCTCGGCTACGGCTCGTGCGGCGTGCTCCGGCTTCGGATTTAATCCCTCAGCGTGCGGCGAGTGCAATTATCTCGAGATTTACCACCTTGGAATAATTTTCTGCAGCTTGAAGTGAAATATGAGCGCGCGTGGTGGAAACGGACGCCCACTCAGAGCGCAGCGAACGCAGCTCCGCCGTCTCTCGCTAAATACAGCTCTGGTGGAAAATCTGTGTCAAAATGAAACTGTGCAATCCGCAGTTGCAGCTCAGCAGTATTTCTTTAAGACAGACCTCTCGCGTCCGTCTCTCATTATTCCCCCGTCTTCTTGTTTTGTTTTGTTTTTCCAGCCGAGCTCGTAGGACATGATTCTGCAGATTACAGTAGATTAAACAGCTTCTCGTGGCGCAAAATCTTGCACAGCTGAATAAATAATTCACGTAAAGCTTTGACCTGGACAGCGTAAAGCAAGCAGCTGTTTTATCTGCATCTTAGACGCGGCTTTGTCCCGGGTGGGTGGGGTCTGCCATGATGTCGGGGGTCGTGTCGAGTCCGGTTGTCGTTTACCGCCTGTTTTATTCTCCACCTCACACACCTTCCTCTGTTTTCACTTCTTATTCACCACATTTCTCCACTTTTTCTTATCGGCCTCTTCAGCTCGGCCCGCTAATGAGACATTACACCAGCCAGTGCGTGTACCGTTACTCGTCAGTACTTGGTACCATGCGTACTCCTGTACAACGTCTTGTAACTTTGGCTGCCACTGCCTTTAGTTGTACAGTATATGAAGCGGATAGATAAAATATGCCGTATGCCACAGACATCAGGCGCTGCCGGGACTTGCGGCCCACCCGTGCGGCGCCACATCGAGGCCCCGGCGTGACCCGTTCGACAGCAGACGCCTCCTCGCCACGCGGCCCGACGATTAACATCTCCTCCTGGCGTTTGTTTTGTTTCTCCTGCCGTCGCAGGGTGTTTTGTTTTGACTACGGCGGATCAGATCCCGTCTGCCGGGAGACACAACTCTCTCCACATCCGCTGACCTCGGGAGAAAGTGTGTGACATTAACAAAGCGCCGTGGTGTCGTCAGCGCTCGGCGATAAAACGAGGAGTCGCAAAGGAGGATTTTCATAACAGCTGGTGCGATAGGATTCTCACCTGTACAAAAACAAACAAACACAGAGAGAGGCTTTTATTTTGCAGCAGGAGTTTCCTGCAAGGACGTCAAAGCTGAAGCGATAAAACTGGGATCCAGCACCGACCACAACGTCCCGCAAACCAGCTCAAATCAGCTCAGATCTAATAATTACCTGCACACCTGACACCTTTTTCCTTCCCGCGTCTGACTTCTGTGCCGATCGATAAAGTTTGGGGGTTTATTTCCCCCTCATGCACTGTTAGTGAAAGGAGTCTAATCTAGTGTCCAGATGGTATAATGTCTACTCTCCTCCTCCTCCTCCTCCTCCTCCTCCTCCTGCTCACACCTCCTTGTCGACCTCACTTAAGCATTCAGCGAGGATCTCATGTTCGCCGTCTCCTCGGCCACACCTCCTGTATATAAAATACTTACAGTATACTACTAAGTACTGTTGAAGTCGTGCAACAGTATTCACTTTGCAGTCGAGTTGATTTTTTTTTTTCCCAGAGCTTTCGAGCACATCTGACAGCCTTCATCAGCAGGTGTGTTTGTAAAGTTTAATGCGACGTGGCAGCCGACCTGAGCTGACCTCAGGTCAGTTCCGTGGTCAGAATGTGGCCCAGACGTGTGGGAGGAACGCGGGAATCGGATAACGCCAGTCACTTTTCCAGCTATTGTCTGACCCCGCCCGTCCATTAATCCATTAGGGTGGTTAAAACAAACATATTATTTCACTCCTATGATTAGACGACTTCTTCTTTCTGTCGGTCACTGCGGGAAGTCAGAAAGTCTGCCTCGGCTTTTTAAAGACCACGCCACGCCGATGCAGCCGCATCGCAGTGTCAGGAAGAAATAATGAAGTGATCAAAAAGGCGTGTTTTCACTCTCGCACAGTCGGAGCCACAGCGTCATAAAACAAATAAATAAATGAGAAACCGTGATTTTTGTTTTTTGTTTTTCCGGTAAAGAAACGCTGCATCGCACATCCTCTAATTGGATCCGCTGCCAGAGGAAGGTGATTCAAGTCTGCGGATGAAGAGATGAAACGCTGCGAAATTTGTCCAGGCTTATTTGAACATGTGCAACAATAAGAAATGGTCCTAAAAATGAGATATAGAGTTTTACAGTGTCGTCAAACTGGCAATTTAATCCTGGTGCCGGTGTCAAAGGCTGAGGTGGGGGGGTTAAGCTCAGCTGAACGTTAATTACAAGTGATTATCATTCACAGGCCAGTGAATCTCGGGGGGGTGTCAATGAATCTGTGTTTCAAAGAGAAAAAAAACAAAAACTGAAAAACGTGGTGATTTCACTGGGGGGTGTTTGTTTGTATGTTTGTGACTGTGGTCAGCTTAAGGTTAGAAAATATTAACACAAAATATATTCAATGATCATCATATATCAGACATTACACTTGAGGCCTATGACAGAGACTCACCCTTATTTTATTTTCTCTCTCTCTAAGGAGACACCTTATTGGCTGAGGGTTTTGGGGTGGGGGGGTTGCTGCTGCCCGGTGGCCATACATCAGCTCAGGATTAAAGGCGGAGGTCAGCCCATAATCACTGCTGATGAATATGGAGGAAGGCCTTTTGGGCTTACACGGGAGGACTGCCAAAAAACGATAACGACCCCCCCCCCTCCCGGGGGAACCGTACACGCTCCCATCTCAAGGTTGTGACTAAATCAGCAGCGGTGCCTTACGGGGGGATTTATATTAAAATTAAGCTGCGATTTTGCTGTGAAATGTGACGCGTGTGACTTCAGCAGATTGATGGTCGTCACTTCTAACAGCCATTTAAATACAGTATTGATTAAAGATCTAAACCTTTTGCAGTGACAGACAATTATGTTCAGTCACATTTAAATTTCTTTAATCATCTTTTCTTTTTCTTGCAGCCAAAGTCATTAACATAACATTGATCATAAAAAATAAAGACATGGAATAATAAATTAAATGTTAATAAATGATAAAGAATAGTTATCTAATAAATAATAGATAATAAATAAGAAGAGACAAGTTGCCAGTTTAACGATGAGAGCTCTTGTGATTGGATGCTCCATGCTGGGTGGTGTCAGACCTGCGGGGTCATGAAGTCGGAGGACTCGTCAACACTTGTGTTTATGGGTCATTAGTGATAAAAGTAAAAAAGTAACCGAACATCCCAGCACATGCAACGTATGTTTAAATGGAACGTAGTGCATAGGAAAGAAAGAAATAGAGAAATGATTGTGTTCCTCATCATGAGTCTGGATTATTGTTGAACCCCATTTAAAGTGCCGTTAATCGGGAAGGATCCGCAGACCGTCCAGAGCCCTGCGGAGGTTTTTGAGCACTTCATGTCTGAGAGCGTGGGTTTTGTCTGAGTATTCATTTAATGATGACAGAACTTGAAATTTTCATCAGCGGGCCTCGTGACCTGCGCTCCGAGCAGCCGCTTTTTTTTTTTTGGTCCGTTCGTTAAAACCGCGGGCCGCCAGGAGACTGAAAGAGCAGCTGTCTCCACGGTAACAGCTGATTAGACCCACAAATAAACAGTAAAGCACGGAAGACTTGAATGTGGCCACTGACAAGGTCATCACGATTACGGGGAAACTTCCTCCCGTGCCGTGATTACAGTTCATGCATCAAGGACTGGAAAAAACAACAACCCTCTAACTCTGGTAACGTCAGTAATCAATGTTTTCATTTTCATTGAGCTTATTGGCGTGAAAGTCCCTCATCCAAGTCATCAAGAACAATAAGTTAGTCTCCACTGGTTCTGGTCCAAACTCATCCATGTCCTGAATAATTCTTCCAAAAAGAGGAAGTTAAGAATATATTTTGTGTGGGAATTAAACATAGTAAAATATTAGTAATGGGATTTGGTGCCACATGATGGCGTCTCTCTCGTCATTTCCCCTCATCTCCATCACACACTCTGCAGCTTCGCCCTAAACTTTGTTTTAGTGTGAGCGAGTGTTTTTCATTTGCTTGTCATTCTTCATCTTTGTCAGCGTCTTCATCATCCCAGCTCCCGCTGTGTTTGTGCAGAGAAGCTTCCCTCTTCTTCTCGTCCTTCGTGGGGCTTCGCACATCAGCGGCTGGTAAACACAAACACGTTGTGTGCGCTTTAGCGACATCTTGGGTTTTACAGTCCACGTCGAGAGCCGAAGCAGCTGTGTCGTTAGCGTTGGTTAAAGAGACCACTTCAAGAGACGGATTTATTTTATAAATATGTTTAAAAGCTAAAAAAAAAAAAAACACTTTAATGTGTCATGATTATTCAAACCAGGGAGTAATGTAAGGGACTGTGGAGTGCTGGGAACTTTACTCTGGTTTAGGGACCGTCTGCAAAAAGGTAATAGAAAGAGAAGAGACACAAACATTAAGAGTAAAATTCTGTCTCAGCTTGAAACAACATTTTAATCCTTACATTAAATCACTTGCAAAAAAAAAAAAACTCTACTACACAGTACCACTACAGAGCCACGGGCCCTAATCCGCCCCGCCCCCCGGGTCAGTCGGGCCGGTCCACATGCAACACCCTCCCAACTGTTTGTAAAAGTCTGGGAGTCGAACCGGCACAGCCCGTCTGCTGCCGGCTCCTTGATCTTTTATTTTTAGTCAGGCGGCGCAAAGCGTAACCTCACAATCCGCCTCCGTCCTGTGGGTGGGAGGGGGGAGCCCCATCTCACCACGCCAGCCACAGACGGTTTGGATGGGGCTCATCTCTCGGGGGTGGGAATGAAAAGGGCTTCGTCCAATTAATGGTTGAGATGCCTCCTGGAGGCGCCGCCCGCTAAACGTGTCCATCTTCCCCTGACACTGGCGCTGTCAGCGCGGCGCGTCATCACTGTCATCAGCAACACCTGTGCAATCTAACGCAACGCAGTGCAACAGCTCTGCAGCTTACTGCCTTCACTTCTGTTGCTCTGCGTCAGGCACCAGCTGATATGTTTCATAGATTTGGTGTTTGTTTGATTTTGCCACATTCATCGCATGAATAATTTATTCTGACCTTTTTAAACTTTCCCGTCCTGAAATACACTTTTAATCTCGAGGATTGCGCTGGATTCCCCGAAGACTGAGATTACAATTTATGATCAGTTTCACATCTTGTACAGCAGCCGTACACAACTGACTGTGACCTTTGACCTACTGATGATGTTGACTTAATGCACATCTGTTGTGTTTTCCTATTTGCTGTGTCTCAGTTTTTGGACCCAAAGGCTTTACTACTTTGGTAACTGGGTAAAAAAAAAGTAATAATGATTTTAACAACCAGAAAACGCTCCATAAAGCAAGAACCACCAAATATCTTCATTATCCAAGTTTTGTGATTGAATTCCCCGTAAACATTGAGTGGATAGTCGGCGTCTTTAGTTCCCAGGGAGGAGAGTAAATAATTAATTCATCGATGCCGTTTTAATTGAACACACAACTCAAACACAAGCGGCACGTTTCCTTGGGAAAATGCAGTGAGAAGGAAATTGCTTTGTGCTGCGGAGCGTATTTCATCAGCATCCTGTAATCAGCGCAGAGTAAATAATTAATGTCTTATGCAAATTTCGCGGCATGCGTTATGTTTGTGATATACATTCATTTTCATACATATTGATCAATCACGCAGAAGGCAGCTTTGCCAAAGGCCACAGAGAACTGTGCGTGGGATCAGGAAATTAATATTTCATTACATTGAACACAAATCATCGCCTAATTAGTAAAATATTAGCATTTCTCTGTACCAGAGTTTACTTGTCAAAAATAATTTAAAAAAATGTACATACAAATATTTAGATGTGGATTTCCGTGAATGAATAAAAACAAACAAACATTTGCAGCTTTTCTTTCTGTCTCCTGTTGTTTTTTTAGCGGGCTCTACTTTCAGTGGCAGATTTTAAAAGTTTTTAAAAACTTTTTCAGGCGCGTGTGCAACTCATTTCTCGCAGATCCATAACTGATAGGCGAAGCAGCCGTCGTCGTTCCACCTGCCCCCGGTGGCGGTCGCCGTCTGCACGTATTCCCCGCAGTGCTGGTCACCCCCGTAGTTGTTGGGCTGGCCCGACTGCCAGAAACTGACCAGAGGACACACACCGTCTTCAGCACATTTAACATTTTCTCTTTTTTTTTTTCAGCTCACGCACTCTGGTGAAGTTCGAGCTTACGTGGTGGTGACCGGCGTCCCCTCCACCCACCTCCACGTCCCATCATGAAGACCGTGCATCAAACCGATCCAGGCGTTCTGGCCCGACGTGAGTAACCCGTTAACAAACACCTGTTAGAATGTAACACAAGACGGAAAACGCTTAAAACGCGTGGACGGGATTCTGCACAGCGACCGGGACCAGAGTTGGCCGATGGAGGAAACTTCTCCTCTGCGGCGCCACCTTGAGGTCGTGATTTTTTTTTTCTTTAAATGAAATGTCCTGACGGTTTCGCTGTGAAATTCCCCTCCTCCCTCCCTCACCTGTTCCTCCATGCTGTCGATGACGACCAGATCTGCTGCCTGAGCGATGCAGGCCCTTCTGCTCTCCGTCCAGTTCTTCTTCACGCTTGAAATATAATAACAGCTGGTATCAAACTTCCTCCAGCTGCTCTGACAGAACATGCCTGCAGCATTGAAAACACAGAGGGGGGGTGAGGCGGTGGGGGGATAACCAAACGCAGATCATTCACGAAGTCTCACCTCTCACTTTCAGCCTCATCTTGTCGGCGGCCTCCTGCTCCCGGTCCCTGTCTGCGGCCACGCTGCTGTAGTTGGCCTGTAACCGCTCCGTTTCCCGCCGCAGGGCGTCGTACCTGCTCTGCAGCTGCGCGCTGTCATTCCTCAGCCAATCGTAGCAGCGTCTGAAGGTGGAGGTGTTCCGTCCGCAGCCCCGCCAGATCCCGCCGCGCGGCGCCGGAGCTCGCCCGCCATCGCTCGCCGTCGGTCTTCAGGGCGCTGCAGTTCGCGGCCTTCAGACCTTCGAAACGAGCCTGGACCTCGTCTCTGCCGGAGCCGTTGTAGTCGGCCTGCAGCGGCTCTGTCGAGGGCGGGCGGCTCGTTCGCTCATCTGAGACCAAATGGGTCGGTCAAGTATTTGCTTCAATTCAGAGTTCGTTGTTTCCATTCGTCCGTATGTTGTTGTTGTTGTTGTTTACTTACAGTAGATGAATTGTCCAATAATACCAGCCACCAGGACAGAACACAGTAACCCCAGACACACAGTCACACAGCTGGAGGGTTGCTTTCTTCTCAGAAGATCTCCTGAAACTTAAATAAATTGTGTCATAGTCAAGCTGTGAGTGAACGTGTGTGTGTGTGTG
This sequence comes from Psettodes erumei, assembly GCA_016785225.1. Classification (NCBI taxonomy): domain Eukaryota; kingdom Metazoa; phylum Chordata; class Actinopteri; order Pleuronectiformes; family Psettodidae; genus Psettodes; species Psettodes erumei. The sequence goes on along the minus strand of JAFBJZ010000422.1, from coordinate 285,627 downwards.
TGTGTGTGTGTGTGTGTGTGTGATGCTGCACCTCGGGTGACCAGACCTTCCCTCGCCAGGTCCTTACTGAAATACATGTCGTCGTCGATCTCCATTGAATCCATTCCCGCCGTGGCATCCGAGCAGATGTTTGTGGATGAAACCACAGGGACGCTGGCTTTCAGATTATTTGCCAGGGCTGAACCCAAATTCTATAATCCAGTGAGATTACTTCATTTTAGTCAAATAATGTAACTGCAGTAGGGTGAAGCAGACTGAAGTGAGTCTGTGTCACAGCACTTCTCTTAATCTTAGAGAGAAACAAGTGACTTACCTCGGGTCAGTTTCAGCACGATTCAGGTGCTGCCACCGACGGAGACTGGACGTTAATGCTTCTTTATTCTGCAGGAACAGGAGACTCCCTCTGTGTGTTTGTTTTTTTTGCCCGTGTCATCAACTGTTTGGACTTTAACTCGGCTCTGATTGGTCTGAAATAATCGTTCATGTTCCCAGGTCAGATCTGAGGTGAATTTTGGCCAAAGTCGTTCAAGGGAAGGAGCTAGAAATCTCCCTCCCTCCCTCCCTCTCTCTGTGTCAGGCCCCAGATTTTCATACTCTCTGATTTCTGTTCCCTTTTCCCACAGATCAACTTCCTGCTGAGTGGCAGCACAAAATGACCCGGGACACAAAGGTAAACTGCGCTGCAGATTCCCACAGCGCCTGCTCAGTGCAGCGTGCACATTTACCATGAAGGGCAATAGGAGTCTTACTGAGGGAAATCAATAGTGTGTGTGTGTGTGTGTGTGTGTGTCATAAAGCATGAGTGAAGCTGACCTCGTGTTCGGTTGTTCGTGACCCCTGACCTTTCCTCTATCAGCACAGTCAGAGCTGAAGTTTCCTATTGGTGAAACTCCTTATGTGCAGATTATCATCAAAGTTTAATCATCAGCGTTGTTTCTGGAACAAGAGATTTAGTCGGAGATCACATTTGGTTTTTTTGGGTTTTGTTTTTTTTTTTTAGATACAGCTGCGGCACAGACGTCAGCCCCGGTGGCAGCTGCAGCACAAAGCTGGGAAAACCATGCAGAGAAATGTGAGCGTGAAAAAATGTGTCGTTTGTCGAATCTTTCAAAATGACAGAAGCGGTTGTCAGGTTGACTTGTGAGTTGATTTTCCTGCCTGCTGCCTGAGACGTTGTGTGCAGGCTGTCACAGCAGCTGCTGCATTATTAACCCCTCCCTCCACGCTGAGCGCCGTTAACTCCGGTCGGTTTGAACTGCTCCACACGAATCAGATGGCGCTGAATCCGATGCTTCGCCGTGGCTGATTTCAGGTCAGAAACGCCGGGACAGCGTCGGCGCCTTGTCGGGAAGATTAACGCCCGGCGTTGTTGAGTTGGAGGCAAAACGCTGAGCCGCAGAGACCCGCACGGGTTAGAGTGACTCAGCACTGCTCAGGCCTGACGCAGTCAACACTTTATTTTGGTCCAAAAGATCATTTATCCTGAGGAGCTGCTGATTAAATGAAATAAACTGGAAAAAAGTGCAAGCACTTTTTAGCACTCGGAGGGCACAGACCTCTTGCCAAGGCTGAACATTTCCCCAGAACCAAACGAGTATCCGGATCTGGATCAGGTGAGACCGGGTCGAACCAGGGACCTGCTGCTCAGGAGCTTAAGCCCTTGTGGCGTTTGCCCTAACCCACCTGCTGTCAGCCCACTCACTTATAATCTTTATATGGAGATACGACTCAGTGTAAAACTGCGACGCATCTCACAATGGTGAAGAATCCTTAAAAAAACAGCTTGGTTCTGAGTTTGGTCTTAAAACAAATGAGTGGAGAGAAGGAAGATTTTCTGGACCACCTGCTGTCACACCTAAAAATGCGGAATGTAAAAAATGAAAATCTTGAATTTTATCATCCAGAACAGAAGCACATAAACATGCAGCACATGCACCGCTCTATAAACCGAGTCCAGGAGTCGCAGGAAAGAAAAAATGATTAACTACCGCAGTGATTTATTTTGCTTTTACTTAACTACATTGATATTTAAACTCTTTTTTAAGAGTTTTGGCCAAGGCAGCAGAATCACTGACGCATATAAAGGTTGCAAACAAATAAAAAAAAAAAAATCCAAGCCACCGGCGTGAGCCAAAGAGCCCATAAAATAAAGATCACATAAAAGCAAAGTGCAAAGTCAAAACGGAGCCTATAAGCTCTCAAGCCGTCTGAGAGGAACCAGGGGCCAGGACCGTATAGATCTTGGCCTGGTGACAAATAAAGCGCTCCCCGTTGTGTGCGCCTTAAAATCCTTCATAATCACGATTCATCATCATCACTCACACTCTGTGGGCAGTGAAATATTTGAACAGCTTGAATGGAGTACAAGCTCACTGGCTTCAGACGGAGGGGAGAGCAAATTACAGAGTAAATCAGTGCTGGATCTCTTCATACGCAGCCGCCGAGAGTCCGTTTTTTTTTTTTTTTTTTAAACGTGCCGAAATGTCGCCACGCGAGCAGGAAGTCTGCAGGTGCCCGTCATCCTTCACGCTCTGAAAATCAAACCGAGGCCAGACGGGAAAAGTCTTTGCCCCGAATTTCACGCAAGCGGATGTGTCGCCTTTTATCAGGCGGGAATCAGACAGCAAATAGAAATGACAAACACACACGCGCACACACACACATGCGCACACACACACACATCTCTGAGGAAATATTCCAGTCACTTCCACACCGGGAGAGGGATTTACATCTCTGGCAGCTGCCTGGAGTTTTTAAATGTTACGCGTGCAACCGGCTGTGTAACATTTCTTATCAAAGCAGACACGTCTTATCTTGATGCAACACACAGGTCGTGTAAATGAAGGGCGTTTCATTACTGATCAATCTGCTGATGGTTGTATTAGCTCGTCAGTTTGCCTTTTTTTCTTTGCAACGATCAGTATCCTGGTTCTTCACTGACCTGAGGTCAGGCAAAATTTCACATTTCCCATGTCTGTGCCTTCCATTCCCCCCCCACTTCATTTTAATGTCACAAACTTTGTGTTTTAGCAATAAATTGGCTTTAAAAAGAACGAGTCCAGCCAAAACAGCACGCTGGAGAGACAAGCGCATAGCCGCTGATGTTGATGGAGCAGGCGTGGAGAAAGACATCGAGAGAAATCGGAGGCGGGCGGCCACGCTGGTCGACAGGCCACCACACACCTAATCAGAATAATGTGTTAATAGATCCCATACAGCAGGTCAAAGATGACTGGAGCATTGTCTGCTGCAGGTATGCGGCCGTAGACAGGTGGAGGGAAACAAAAGAGAAGAAACGCTCAGATTGGACGAATGAAAGTGCTGGAGTGGAACCTGAGGAGGAAGAAAGGTGCGCTGTGCCATGACTGAACAATAACCTCTGCTCACGTCGCCTCGGGGCAGCAGGACCTGGCGTACGATTACAGCGCCTAAAAAAAAAAAGCACGAGGCAGAGATGGGGGCGTATTTTCTCTCCTCCACACCTGCACTGCAGCGACGCAGCTGAGCGCCTGATTCAGCCGCTGCACCGGCCGCCGCTCCGGGTCTCTGGGACCACACGGGCTTGTTTACCGCATTCCTCTGGCAGCCGGGTCAGGTTTGATTGACACCTGTGGTCAGTGAGTCACAGGTACAGGTCTGGTCTCGACCCCCCACCCCCCCACCCAGGCACCCAGACGCCCTCACAAAGCCAGACTGAGGGTGGTAAGCTAACCTGACAGCTGAGTGTCACGCTCCTCCTCTCATCTCTCCTCCTCTTCTTTTTCCCCCCTCTCTTTTTTCCTCCCTTCAAGCTCATCATATGTTTTTCCTGTGCATTTGTGTCGTGCGTGTTGCTGTCGCTGGAGTGATGCTAACAGGACTGTCTAACCTGCACGTGTTAGCATACCTCGCTAGCTAGCGTACAGCGGTAAACCTATGGCCTTAATTTCCAAGGGCCAGGGGTTAGCATATCAGTGTTATAGCATGAAATAATACTGTATTATAGTGCTAGGGCTAACTATCTTGCACTATGGGAAGAAAGATGTAACTTTATCAAAAAAGCGTCTGTAAAAAAAAAAAAAAAAAAAAAGTTACATGCACAGTTGTCATTCACAGAGAAGTGAAGCAGCCAAAAAGTCAGCCCGAGGAAAGAAGAGGCTGTTAGTCACACACACACACACAAACAGAGGCAGGCGAGGAATGGCGACTCAGCACCACTGAGTCAACACTCATCTGTCCACCACCCTGTTCATCCTGAGGGAAGCCGTCTTCCCACACAGGCCAGCAGGACTCTGACACACCGTGAAGCCTCGGGGGGGGGACTCAGACACAAAGCTCCCACTCATCAGCGAGGCCGCCGTGCCCGAGCATCTGATGGTAAACACCCCCAAAGCCTCTCCTTTAATTATATATGAAAAGAAGCAGGAGATTAGCAGCGCTGACAGTCGCCTCAATGGAGCGAGCTGTGAGTCATCGCGCAGAGCGGCCCGGTCCAAAGCGACGGCGCTGGCTCGCGGCCCGAGCGCGTCCGTTAAAGACGGTTCTGGACTGGTTTTAGTGACGGAGGGGTAACTTGGCAGAGCTGCTGGTGAATAAGCTGCAGTCAAACAATGATCCCACATTCAGTTACATTACTGCCAAGAAAAGCAAAACGGAAAAAGCACCTTTCTATCAATGAAACTGTTTGTGCAGGTGGGAGCAGCAAAGCTCCATCAGATTACAGACGTGTTAATCATTAGATTGTTTTTAACGGTCGGGGGGGCATTCAACGAACTTACTGTCAGTTAATTTCTTTTCAATTCAAAGCTGCTCCCTTCAGTTATGGATGTCTGCAGTTAAAGCTGGTTTATTTTACAGCAGACACGGGAGCAGGTTGTTTTTTAACTGTGCGCTGTCTGAAAAAACCAAAGCGATGAAGTAAATGTCACAGATTAAGTTTGGTAAGCCTCAAACCTTCAGTGCCATAGTTTGGCTTCATTGCCGTTTAGTTGAGTATTCAGCCTCGCGTATTGTGCTCGTTAATCCATATCGATCGATTATTTTGTTGCTGAATTGCCTAATCATTAGTCATTATGATGTTCAGTTGACACTGAAGTAGTGATCGCTCGGAGCGGAGCGTTTTTAATCGTTGTTGACGACACGCGCAGATTTTAAGAATTAAAAGCGTAACGACCTGAAGAGCAGGGTATGTTTTCACAGACTTCATGTTCTGTCAGGGTTCTTTTTCAATTATTTCCAGCTGCCGCCGTATAAAACAACATAAAACTGATCAAAGTCCTTTACACCACGGCCACAAAAATATAATTTCTTGGTTGGCTGAGTTATGGGGAGGACGAGCTCGGCTGATGGAGCCGTACTGTACACGAGGACGCAGTAAACGGCCATTTTTAAATCAGAGCGCAGGCAAGATGAAACTGCAGGTCATAATCTCTTCCTCTTTGTACACCGCAGTTTATTTTCTATGTCAAAACGGGGAACATTAAATCTGTTTTCATTGATTTTCACCGTGCACATGATCACACAGATTCTTGTTGGTTTAATGATGATAATACAAACAAATTGTCTTTTCTGTGTCCTGGATTTGAAAGGTCAGTAAGTTACTGTAAACTGTACCCCCCCCCCCCGATTTCATTCCCTCAAAACATTCTGGCGGAAATGTGGGGCGGTTTAAATATAATTTATCTTTACAATACATCGTTCTAGTGTTGAGCTGTTGATAAACTTCATAACGAGACTGAAAATGTCCTAGGGAGGACGTGATTCTTAGAAACGGCGGTTGTACTTCTCATTTTTCTGAAAAATAAATCAGCTCTCATCTCATAAAAGCCCATTTGAAGAGAATAGAAACACAAAACAGGAGCGGTGAGCACGGTTTAGCCGGAGCTAGGTGCGCCCGGTCACAGATCATTTGCCGGGTTGACAACACAAACCCGAGTCCATCATAACAAGTGTGATAAACGGCCCGAGCTTGTGTGCAGAGAAACACTGGGTTCTGACACGGCACGCATCCGGGCAGATACGATAAACACTGCAGACTTTTTCTTTTTTTTTTTTTGGTCGAAGCAGCGATCTGAGCAGCATCGCAGTGGAACCACAGATACAGACCGCACTATCCAGCCCGATGAAAGCTGAGATACGATACGAGCGGGGGCCGTTTGTGGGGGGAATGTATTCCACTTCCTCACACATGCTGTATAGTCATTTCTGCTGAGGGGAAGCACATGTAAAAAAAAAACGAAATCCGATCGTGGAAAGGCCGTCAGAATGGCAACGTATTGTAGCCCGGTGTTCGTTTTCCGATGAAAACGAAGATATGACTGTTGGAGGCATTGACAGACATGGAAAACGTGCCCTCCGGACAGCAAGTCGTGCAAACCGAAGCACGACGGCTCGGCGCGGCCGTCGCTACTGTACGAAAGTGCTGACAAAAGCGTCAGCGGTGCGCGGGGGCGACCCAGACACCCAGCCGCTTTTCGTGTCTTTGCGAAAGACGAAGATGAAACACGAGATCAGCGCTAGAACGACCCCTCGGCCCCGATCGCAGAGATACTGTACGAGCGAGTGCGAGGGGACGGAGGAGATAGCATCGGTTTTGTGTTTGCGGCGCGATACCTAATACTGCTTTGTAGGGAGGACATCAATCCTCAGGAATGCGGGAGCGATAAAACTGGATTTACGGCTGGTTATGTACGCTGGGGGCACCGCCAGGCGCACATTGTTGGAGCTTAATTTACCTCCATTGTTAAAACGTGTAACACAAGTACGCTGTTTCACGTGTTGTTCCGCATTTGTACGACAAATGAATTTAGCTTTTTGGTCACGATATCGAGTGACTTCAAGGGAAACTTTTCTGGAGACGTTTCTTTTTTCTTTTTAGTGGTGTTAAAAGTGTAGAACTTCAGAAGAAACCATTCAGAACTCGCCCTCCAGACCTGAGTCCGACCCGACTTTAACTGGACTCGGTCTGCTGGGACGCCGGACTTCCTGAAAACCTGAAATGTTGCTGTGCGGTGGCTTTTTCCTGCCAAAGTTAACTGAACAATTGTGATTGTGTAGTGGTTGGTCTCAAACCAAAATTTTTGGCAAAACCCAAAAAACCTTTGGTGAAAAAAATGCCAACACAACACATGGCAGTTGAACCGATTTATTGAAGAAACACACACACACACACACACACACACACACACGTTCCTCTGCCGTCTGAGTTGCATGAAAGGAAACGTCTGTTGGAGTCGTTTGCTTAACGTTCGACACGACCGTTCATGTTGACACGGCACTTGGCAGATATGGAGATTAACTCCGCGAGCATTAAAACTGCATGTACAGCGTGTCTGGGGGTTTGTCACTATGCCGACGAACACAAACTAAAACAGCAGAAGAAGAAGAGAGAGACGGTGGTAGCGGTGGCGGTGGCGGTGGGTGGGGGGGGGGTGGGGGCTCACAAAGCAGTCTTTTTATTACCCAGAACCCCACTGTCTCCCAGGGAGCACATGTCTAATTACAGACGTGACGAGGAAGACACGAGGGAGTTCAAATGCGACGGCTCCGTCATCCCCCCACCCGCACCCCCACCTACCCAATCCACCCACCCACCCAGCCGCCCGCCCGCCCCGACTCACCGCACAGCATGCTGTACAGATTAGCTCGGGGTTCGGAAATTACAGAACATCTCCCAACCTCAGTGGAACTCTGTGTAGGAGCTCGCCAACTTTCAGGAGCGGCTTCCTGTCGTCTAATGAGGCTCCGTTTCCCTTTTAAGCTCGCTAAATAGACTCCTCTGTCCAGAAGCCTGTTCCTCGCTCATTGTACAGGAGATGGATGTTTATTTTCGCTTCATGCCATGCGTGGTCGCAGTAACGTTATAAATAGATTTTTGCCCTTATTCGACTTTTTTTTTTTTTTTTCCCCGCCCGAGCAATATCTCAAGGCCTGAGCCTGAATGCGCCTTTTTACTCGCTCTTGAAAAGTGTCTCCCCGGGCTCTCCATAGGCAGCGGTGCATTTGATACCGGTGTAACTCAAGAAATGCTTACGATGTTAAACTTTGCTTAATGGGGTGCCTCAGGGATCCATCTGCACCTCTCCTCTATTTTGCCCCCTCCCCTCCTCGCCGTTTATGATATGCGATCGCTGAATCGAGGGACACAAATCAAGGGACCCCCCCCACCGGCCCACTCAGCATATTAGAACAGAGCTTTTTACTTTTTCACGTTTTCCATGGGTGGACGCAACACTTTCAGAGCTATTATTTTCTGCCTTGACAAACATGAAATCCATCCCCTGGTAATAATAGAAGCGCGGGGGGTGTTTTTAAAGATGTGGCTCAGTGTACAGTGGAAGATTTACACACCTCTCGTCAGACAGCTCCGGGCTTCTTTTATCGGCGCGCCGTATGCAGAGCGTTCGCACGGCCGCGGAGGACAACGTGTCGGGTTCTGCAGAGCTGCAGGCTTCACGTCTGACGAGACAGATAAGCGCTCCGTAATCTCTGCCGCGCCGTGCATCCGTCTTACTGTGTACAGGCCGCGGCGGCGAAGGAGGGTTTCGATTCTTCACTTAACGCTGCACCAGACATTAGCTTAGCGTAGTAGCTGTGTTTAATGTCGCAGGGTCACCGTGAGCGACAGAGAAGCTTGTCAGATCGTTGTTTTGGTTTTTTCGACCCGCCGCCCTCTAACCGCTCTCATCCACCCTGTTTCCAGCTGCAGCTGTTTTCAGTAAGAAACTAACTGTGATGAACTCACTGTAGACTACCCCGCTCTGAATGAGGAGACAGACAAACCAGGCAACTAACTGCTAGCGGAGCATTTAGCGGCTGAAGAGCCAGATATTTCACTCAGGAGTCGGCGGAGACCAAAACTGAGCTAAAAAAGAGAGAGAATGTTGGGCTTTGTATTCACCAGTTGGACGAAACATGATTCCAAACTAACGATAACGTTGCTTTGTGTCTGCGGGACATGTACTGTTTGCTAACATGTTAGCCATAAGGTGATAAAGTGTACTTGCAATTTTATATAATGTATTGCAGTTTAACAGAAAAGCATACTCTTCTTATATTAAATATGTACATTTAAAATGAAGTGGGGACTGCAGTAAGTAAAGACCAAGCACCCCAGAACTGTACTCACAGACAGCGTGTACTGTACAGTGTTAGCAATTAGGCAGTTTGTGTTGGCGCAACAGTGGGAAAGAGTTGCTCAGCCATAACTGTAATCCTCCCATAAACCTCTACAACGTTGCTCCAGCCATCAACCCGGTGTAAAAACCTAATTGGAGAAATTGCTTTTGTGCCTTTTAGTGGAGATTGTTTCATCAGTAAAAACCCTTTCAGGCAGGCCGAGTCCTGCAGGAAACACTGTGTTATCTGAAGTCAGGACGACGTGTATCGATTCCCTCGCTCGCACGCAAAGCAGTGCAGCGGTCCCGGGGATAATTCAAACGTGAACTCATCTGAGAGGCAGGCCGAGCTCCGGTGAATAAACCCGAGCACCTGAAGAGATTCCAGCTCGTACTTAACCCAGGAGGCCATCAGTCTGGCGACAAACCCGGTGTGGCGTTCAGATCTCCTATTAGCCTGTGTCATTAAACCAACATCATAAACCCTCCTGAGCACAGTTTCCCGCAAATGGACTATTTTCACGACTTTAGAAAATGATGCCCCTGCTGATGAGGTACGTAACACCTCCATTTCAGTTTTTTGCCAAGTCATTACCTTTATTTGTGACAAGGGAGCGGCCTTATAATAGGAGGTACATCCTTAACGCCTTTAGAAAATGAGAGGAAGGACCTCACAGCTGCGCAGAGGAACAACTGTCATGTTCACCAGGTATTCCCAGGTCGGCGTTTCACACAGCTCAAGATAATGAGAATGTCTAACAAGGTTGTTTTGCAGATGAGCTCGCTATATAGTACCCTACATAGAAATCCCTCTGCAGTGGGGGGGTTGGACACGACCCATGTCTTTGATGTGGTGTACGGGGACCAGGCTACAAAGTAGAGAGGCCTGGAGCAAGATTTGTTCTGGAGAATTTCCAGAGAGTTCTGGAAAAGTTCACTCACTGGTTGTTAGCTTTAGCATGAGCATTAGCTAGCTCGCCATGTGCAGCAGCTTGACTTGCTAATGTGTTTGAAACGTCCTGTAGAGGTGTGCCGGGTGTGATGGCCCGTTAGAAACGGGTCTTTCTGTGGCTGTAAAAGGCGAAAACACAATGTTTGCATTGGGCTAAAATGCCATGAAATTACTGAACAGGCCACCGCAGTGGGAAGCAGCTGCTCCAGGAATACATCAGTGGTGGTAAAGCTGGATTCATGGTCAAGATGCAAGAGATTAATGGGAGTCACGGCGTAGGTTGTGATTTATAGTTCATCAGGTTTCACCCGTCGCAGCAGAGAGCAGGAGGTCAGCGAGGGAGATGCTGACTCATGTCGTCCTCACCACTGCAGCCTTCATTTGTGAGGCTGAAGCTGTGGCTGTGTGTATTCTTCCACAGCCGCGCACTAAAACCTTAACGCACAAGAGGTGACGGACACCTGACCGGACAACTACCAGCATAACAACGATCTCGTATAAACTTGTCTTCTGCACCTCCGGCTGTTTGAGGAACCTCAGGCAAACTCTCAAACCTTTGGGACTGTGTTTTGAAAGGGCATCAAAAACACACACACACACACACACACACACACACACACACACACACGGGGTCCAGCGCCAACATGAAATGGGATGCGGGGGTCTAATGAACTGTACCACACTCCGCTCGCTGCCATTTGTCACTGTCCTCCTCGCTCCTGTGCAGCCGGCAGTGTGGAGCTGCACATTAGTTTCCAGGGGAATCAAAGAGCACGGGCCTCTTCTTCATTTTCTCGTCTGGACTCGGGATCGAGTGCGCGAGCGAAGCCGGTCGTTTGTACCCGGCGAGGGTCGGACCGTCACTGAAATGACCTCACTGATTGTTTGCTTTGTGTAACCTGCGTCGGAGGACGAGCGACACACTTCACAGAAACAGAGGAAGATATTCCTTTTTATCAAATGATGGATTTATAACAGGTGTCACATGAAACTTCATTTAGAAGCTATAATGGACTGGTAGGGGCGTTACTCTCTTATTATCATGTTCCAGGTGACGGCAGTGACCACGTTCGCCTCAGACATGTTGTGAAAATCCACCTGCAAATGAAAAGCTGCACCCCCTCCCCACACACACACACACACACACACACACACACACACACACACACAAAATACTTTTGATTTGTCCAGATTAGTTCAGATTTCGTTCAGCATGACTCTGCTATAAACAGGCCTGTGTCCTCAGGAATGGGGGGCGCATAAAAAAAATATTTAATGCTGCTTTGCCATCGCCGCTGTGGAAGTTGTTTCAGTGAAGCCACAGCGACACCTGTGGGCGAGCTGCGGTGTTGCACTGACATGCAGTTTTTCTCTCCAACCGCTAATATTCATTCATTGGCTTCAGTCTGTGTTGACCTGAGGTCATATGATGTCACCCTGTCCCCTGTGTCCTTTTATACTGGTGTCGAGCTTCATTCACAAAAAGAGGAGGTACATGGCACCACGAATATTATTATTATTATTATTAAGACCTGAAATAACTTTTTTTTCGGCAGGTGGAGGAAATAAGTTGTGAAGACGTCATCACCTATGAAGTTGATATGGTTTAACTTGGTGAAGATTTACAGTTGGACTCGTGTTTCCCGCCGTGTGGGTGAATGCCCCTTTTTTAAAGGTGCTGAATGGGGATGAAGTCAAGTTCTTCCACAGGAAACCGGGGCAGAAAGAAAGAACATGTCCTGTGTTTGTCCGAGCTTAAAGTTTATGCACATGAAATCACTGGGTGCTGGCAGCTTTACTGCTGAATTAGCTCTGGTATTTAAGTGGATGAGTAAACCTCTCCATCACCTGTCGTCGTCTTCCCGCCCTTTTCCTGTTCTGACTCACGCCGGTGCGAAAACACTGAAACACCCCCGATATTCTACATTTCGACATGGCCGCGGTGTCCGGGCCCCCCGCCCCGAAATGACAGACTGTTTGGTTTGTTTGGCAAACGACATCTCGCGCGACGCCCGCCGAACCTGCCCGGCGGCGGAGTTTACTGATTGATATTTATTTCCGGACGACGGGGAGATGGAAACTCGGGAGAGAGGGCGAGCGCGGAGAAAACCACGACGATTTAAAACCCAGAAGGCGCGTTAAACAAATACAGACACGCAATAGATCCGCTGTCGGCGCTAATGCTCGCCGTTCACACTCGCCCCCCCCCCCGTCCCCGAGGCGTACAATAACCTTTTTGTAGCTCACTTTTGTAAAAGCCTATTCAACTCAACTCCTGACGCCTGAGACTGAAACCAGCGATTCGCTTGTAAAGAGAAAAAGAAAAAAGAAAAGGTACCAGCTTACCTTCCTCTTCAACACTGTGTCTCGGAGACCCTTGACGGATCAGAACCGCGACCCCGGAGACCGTGCCGCCAAATGAAGAGACGATGATTAGCATCGCATTATCTGGCCTCATATTTAATTTAGCTCAAATTCAGATTTGGTTGGGTTCATCCGGGTCAGATCCCATTTCCCTGCACTCGAGAGGAGCCGGGACACTGTGGATTACCGCAGCCCTTCATCTCCTCATTGACTCCTGCATTTGATCTTTATGACGCGGCTTTGACTTTACAATATGCTGATAGATTTTACGAGGGTCGGCGGAGGAAACGGGCCCTTTGATGCTCGGGAGTAATCTCATCGAGGGGGATTTCACTTTTCCCTCTGACGTGTCCGCCCGCTCCACATGTTTGCTCATCGACGGGGCCGAACATAATCTCGTTTCACTCTCATTCCTTCAACCTCATTAACTTGTTGCACATGCTAATTTCTGCACGGCCTGAGGGGAATTTTCTCCAATCATCAGCAGAGAAAAAGGAGAAAAACAGTCAGTTGATGCATTGATCTGCGTCAGTGACCGCTGGGTGACCAGTTTTTTTTTTTTTAATGCTGAAATCCGACCACGTGATCCGCCTGGATCACAGGATGAGTTACTGCAGAGACGGTGGCCTGGGTCACGGTTCTGTGTGGACAGCTTTATGTGTAGTAATGTTGCTTCTGATGAAACAGATACAAACCGGCTCAGAGTGCGGGTCGAAGAAGCTCATGAATCTCGATGTGTTTCCTTTCATTTCACAGGTCATGAGGAACATGAGCCCGCTGTTCACTGGCTGACTCCTGTTGTAGTTTTAGAAGCACTTAAGTTGTTTAATCGTACGATGTTTGTTTACAGATCAAAATGTTTAAAGTTGCTTGGTAAGTTACACGTCTGCATTTACAGTGTCTTTTATCCTACATGTATGTTTTTCCTCTCATTCATCCAGTCGCACGCCGACGGCAGCGAGCACCCGGCCGAGCATCAAGGCACCGGTCCGTCCGCCTGGAGCAGCGGAGGGGGGGGGCAATGACTTGCTCAAGGGCACTTCAACGCCGCGCCTCAGTTGTAGGTCAGTTTCCTGTCGTCTGCTTTAGATTTCTTCTAACATCTCATCACTTAAACTGAAATGAAAATAAAATCACCACAAGGTCATTCAAGTCAAAAAGAGTTTAATACCTTTGGTGCACAAGTGTATTAGAATATTCCACGTTAATCTGGCAGTTCACATTTCTGCCAGAGGGGGGCGCAGGAGGCTTTTTGCACATTGCATCATGTCAGGAGCGTGAAATACGACATTGAGTCTCTTGCCAACCTGCCCACATGGTCGAGAGTAAAAACATTTGATTTACATCCCATCGGACCAAACTTCTGGTAACATCTGACGAAGGGTCGGAGTCCATCCATGTTGGGTTGATGGTCACGCCAACAGACACCAGACAGTTAAGACATGAATCCATCCCAGCGTGTCTTCAGTGCTGTTCAGCTTTAACAATCCCGACATGTCCACTGTGTGATATGACAGCAGAGACAGCTTTACCAGCCGTGGTGAATACGCTGTATTTGCATGTGTTTGCGGCTCTGCTGCGCCGACGTCTCTTCCACGTCGGGGAGATTAACGCTCAGATCGGCGGCGGCGACGGGAAGCGTCCCTCAGCGTGGGGGAATCAGCTCGAACACGACAACAACTTGATATTTGAATCAAAAGCATCCTGAGAGCTCCTGGCTAAGCCGGTGTAATCAGGTTAGCGCAAAGTCTCCTGTGAGGCAGTAATCTACTTTGATGCTTTGTCTGCTACCGAAACATCAAATCTGTGTCAGGCCGCCCAGGCTGAGCAGCCGCCGCCGGTCCAGCCCCCTCCCTAATTCAATTACGCCGGTCGACTCGCGTCCCACTTTGCGTCCAGGCGGCCGATGGCCTGATTACGGAAGCCGCAAATTGTCAAATACCGAACCTGAATAAACATTTACGTCTCTCAAAGCACGGCAGGGGCGTAATTATCCCGCTGTAATGTTATTTCACAGGACAGATGAAGTTCAGCATGGCAGTTGGCTCGTGTTCCCCAACGTCAGCGACGCACGGGAATTCAAACGGATCTCTCCTCTGTGATTGGACTGTGAGATGAAGTCAAGCCAACCGCCTGGAGACATTTATGAAGTGGGAAACAATCAATCTGATGGTGGGGGGTGTCTTGCTATGAAGAAGTGAAACTGCAGTGTGTGAAAACTCTGGTGAACGAGATCTGAGGCTGACAATGAAAAAACATGCTTTTCTGATAATATTGTTAATGCAGAACATATTAGAGAACACCAGAGTAAAAATATCTACAATAATATAAAACTGTTGTGAAGCTAAGTTTAGCTTTGTGTGTAGTACATTAGCGCAATGGTACAAAAATAGCATTAAATTAAGGTCGGAGTGGCAACAAGTCTGGGCTTCTGAATGACCAAATTTCCATTTAGTGGCATTTACCGCATAGGCAATAATGTTATATTTCATGAATATATAAAGAAAAACGCTGCTGTCCAGATTGCCTATAATTTATTCAACTATAATCCTTAACTTGTTCAAATTATATGTTTGGACTGACATATAATTTTGTATTTATATAGTCCCAGCTCCAAATGTCTCTCCTGCCGGTGGCTCTGTATTTATATTTCACTCAACATGGAGCCAATGAAGTTGAAAAAAAAAAAATTACCTTTCATATTCTGGGGGTTTTTCGCCCATTTAATAAGTGGTTTTCACAGAAAGCGGCTCCATCTGGGACGCCTGGCGTCTGAAGTGAAAACCAGCTGTTGTTAGACGTTAACCTGCGAGGCTGAACAAGATGTGACGGTGTTGTGTCCTTTACTGCCAGTTGGAGTTGTAGTCTGGGGTCAGAGGAACAACATCTGTCGTGTGTTTGATGCCTCTGTTGACACATTGATGTTATCTCATCTGTCCTCACCTGCTGGATGAACTAATACTTTGGTAGTATTTTAAATAAAACAAACTCTACAACTCTTCTGGTACACGCTGTGACAGTTCACATCCTTCTCCACGTGTTATATGGAAATAAGTCTAAAAACTACTTACCTAATACTAAGTTTTTGTAACAGAGAGGTTTGAGCTCAGCGAGGTGCAGCACTACCACCATCTGACCAATAGATGGCGCCACCTACCCACGTTTGTGAGCACGAGTCTTTATTAGCCACCTAATTATCATTTTTAAAGAATATTTTAACAGCATGTGTCTCCAGAATGACTGAATACTGCGAGCAGCGGCTTTAATGAAATATTTCTGAATGAAGTGGAAACTGTTTTGGGACATAATCAACTCTCTTCTTTCTTTTATTTCTTCCTGCAGCATAGAAATAATATTGTATGTGATAATTATCCACCTAAGTTTATCATTTCTATAATAAATTGATAAGTATGGCTTCTATTCTGCAGCTTGTGTCTCTCTCTAACATGTTTATCCTGACTTTATCATATGTATTATTGTATATATTTATTATTATATTTGGGGCATGTTTTAAATAAGACATTTGGGTTGTAAAAACAATAGTTTGAAGTAACATTGTTACATATTATGGCGAGTTTTACCACCTATTACCAAAGTATTTGTACAGTTACTTTATGTTCAGGCGTTTCTTTCACCTGATCACATCTCCTTGCTCTCATCCACATGACGACACTTCCATCGATGAGGAGCGCCGGGGGCATCGTTACCTGTCCCGCGTTATTGACGCCCTCCTCCACATGCGGCGAGAGGGGGGGGGGGGGTGCGGGGTGTGGGGAGGGGGGGTGCAGCGCTGCACAACGGAGGCGAGAGAGGCGGAGGGAGGGCGGGCAGGAGCACCGCCATCCAATGGGAAGGGCGATGGGAGGGAGTTTGCCGAACTCAGCAGCATTGTCTTAACTTTACTGGGACTCCTGAGCACAATATGACTGCAGCGCCTGCACCGTTATTCCACGGGACGGTGCGTCACGCTCGGGCTCGCCTGCGCGCACTTGCGCTCTGACTTTGGATAAACTTGTTTTTTTTTAATTATTATTCTCATTTTTACGCATCTCCAAACGAGCGAGGAACTTTGTGCTTGTGTTGCGACTTTTCAAGGGCTTGTCAGCGCTGGAGATGCAGACTGAGGAGCTGCAGTGAAACTTCACCGTCTCCATTCACAGGATACCGTTGCGTCGGAGCGGCGCGCCGCGCGGGATAAGGCACCGCTCCTGGAGTACCGCGGGACACGGGAGCCGTCGCTGGGTCGCCCGCTGACTTTTCTCCGCACTTTTCTCGGGAGTATACGATGCTTTAAGTGACCCGTTCCGCCCCCGGTGAAGTGGATGCATCATAGGCATGGACTCTGTCTGAGAAAGGAGGACTGGCTAACTGACCATGGCGCTCACATGCAGGAGTTTGGGACGGTTTCACTTGATTTTGCTGATGTTGTGGACCCTGTCGCGGTACTCAGCGTCCAGCCAAGTCCGTCAAGAGTTTCAGGTGCTGGAGGAGCAGCCCGTCGGCACCTACGTGGGCACGATAGAGACCAAGCCCAGCTTCACGTACCGCTTCAGCGAGAGCCACAAACTTTTCTCAATTAACGGCACCACGGGGGTCATTTACACCTCCGCGGTGATCGACAGGGAGCTGCTGCAGAGCGATGTCATCAACGTGGTGGTGCTGTCCAGCCAGCCCACCTACCCCACGGAGGTCAGGATAGTAGTTTTGGATATCAACGACAACTCCCCGGTGTTTCCAGACGCGTCGATCGTCGTGTCGTTCAAGGAGGACGCCAGCAGCGGCAGGCAAGTGATCCTGGACACCGCCACGGACTCAGACATCGGCAGCAACGGCGTCGACCACACCACGTACAGAATAGTGAGAGGCAACGAGCAGAGGAAATTCCGCCTGGATATTACCGTCAACCCGAGCGGAGAGGGGGCATTCTTGCACCTCGTTTCGAGCGGAGGCTTGGACAGGGAAGTCACTCCCTTCTACCAGCTCCTGATTGAAGTGGAGGACAAAGGGGAGCCGAAAAAGTTCGGCTACTTGCAAGTGAACGTCACCATCCAAGACATAAACGACAACCCCCCCGTGTTCGAGCAAGACCAGTATCAGACCAGCGTGTTTGAGGACGCAGCGGTGGGTTCGAGCATTCTGCAGATCACGGCGTCAGATCAGGATGAGGGCGCCAATGCTGACATCAGGTACTTCTTAGATGAGGGGACGCCTTTCCAAATTGACCCTAAGGCAGGTACTATAGTAATAAAGGAGGGTTTGGATTATGAGAGTAAGAGAGAGTATTCTCTGACCATCCACGCAGTGGATAACGGGGTGCCCTCGCTGTCCGGCAGAACAGAAGCCACCATAAAACTTTTAGATGTGAACGATAATGACCCGGTGGTGAAGTTCAGGTATTTTCCCACCACTTCTAAATTCGCCTCCGTGGATGAAAACGCTCAGATCGGCACGGTCGTGGCTCTCCTCACCGTCTCAGACTCGGACTCCCCCGCGGCCAACGGCAACATATCTGTTTCCATCTTGGGAGGCAACGAGCAGAGACACTTTGAAGTGCACACGTCTCCCGTGCCCAATCTGAGCCTGATCAAAGTGGCCAGCGTGTTAGACAGGGAGAGGATTTCCTCGTACAACCTGACCGTGTCCGTGTCAGACAACGGCAAGCCCGTGGCCCGCTCCTCCTTCGCCAGCCTGGTTATTTTTGTGAATGATATAAACGATCACCCTCCCATATTTCAGGAAACACTGTACAGAGTAGATATCAGTGAAGACATACCAAAAGGCAGCTACATTAAAGGGGTTTCAGCAACAGATGGCGACTCCGGGCAGAACGCCAACCTGCGCTACTCCCTGGTGTCTGGAAACGCTTTGGGCTGGTTCTCCATCAGTGAAAACAGTGGTCTGGTTACCAGCGCCGCTATGCTGGATAGGGAGGTAGCGTCTGAAATTGTGCTCAACATTAGTGCCAAAGACCAGGGGCTGCAGCCCAAGATCTCCTACACTAAACTGATAGTCAACATCACTGATGTGAACGACCAGGTGCCCACGTTTACGCAGAGCACGTATCACGTTGCTGTGGTGGAGCACGCTCCCGCCGGCACCGAGCTGCTGGTGCTGTCCGCCTCGGACGACGACCTGGGAGCCAACGGGACGATCCGGTTCTCATTTGAGGCAGAGACTCCCGCCGGCGTCCAGGAGCTGTTTCGCCTGGATGCGGCGTCGGGGCGATTGAGCACAGCCGTGGAGCTAGACAGGGAGGATCAGGCCTCGTACTTGCTCCACATCCAGGCGGCAGACGGAGGCAGCCCCCCTCTGTACTCTGTAGGGAAAGTCAACATCACCCTGTGGGATATCAATGACAACAGGCCCGTTTTCTACCCCGTGCAGTACTTTGCCAATGTGAAGGAGAACGAGCCTCCGGGCTCGTACGTAACCACCGTTTTAGCCACAGATCCAGATTTGGGCCGAAACGGCACAGTCAGATATATAATTACGGCCGGGGATACTTCCAAATTCCGCGTTAATAGCAACACGGGGAAAATTAGCACGCTCGTTCCGCTGGATAGGGAGGAGAAAACGGCGTACCAGCTGCAGGTGACGGCGGCAGACGGCAGCGGCCTGCGCTCGCACACCCAGGCCATCGTGACTGTGACCGTCATAGACACGCAGGATAACCCGCCGGTGTTCAGCCAGAGAGTCTACAGCTTCGTCATGTTTGAAAATGTGGGCGTGGGGACAGTTATAGGGACGGTGTCGGCCACCACCGTAGATCTGAACACAAACATTTCCTACCTGATCACCTCAGGGGACCAGAGGGGGCTTTTCGCCATAAACGGCGACGGTCAGATCACGGCGCGAAGTCAGGTGGACAGAGAGGAGCAGGGGTTCTATCAGCTGAAGGTGGTAGCCAGGGCCGGGGAGATCACAGGGGAGGCTTTCGTTAACATCACCGTGAAGGATTTAAATGACAACGCTCCTCATTTCATCCACGCCGTGGAGCACGTCAACGCGGTGGAAAACTGGAGCACGGGTCACGTCATATTCCAGGCCAAGGCCTCGGATCCCGACGAGGCCACCAACGGCATGGTGGTCTACAGCCTCAAACAAAACCCCAGGGGCCTGTTTCATATTCACGAGAAGCACGGCCTCATCACGCTGACCGGCCCGCTGGAGGTCACCACCAGCTCCTACGAGGTGGAGGTCATGGCGTCGGACATGGGGGTCCCCCAGCACACCTCCAGCCTCGTCCTCATCATCAGCGTCTACGACGTGAACGACAACTCGCCGGTGTTCGACCAGCTCTCGTACGAGGTCATCATCCCGGAGTCCGAGCCCGTCAACAGCCGCTTCTTCAAAGTGGAGGCCACCGACAAAGACTCGGGTCTTAACGGGGAGATTATGTACGACATCAGCGGCGGCAACACGGGGGACGTGTTCGGCATCTTTCCCGATGGGCAGCTGTACATCAAAGCGGAGCTGGACAGAGAGGTACAGGACAGATACAACCTCGTGGTCGTAGCCAAAGACAGAGCAGTGGAGCCGCTGAGCGCCGCCGTCAACGTCAGCGTGATTCTCGACGACGTCAACGACAACCGTCCGCTTTTCAACAGCACCAATTATGTGTTCCACTTTGAGGAGGAGCAGGAGAGGGGGTCGGTGGCGGGGCGGGTCTTTGCCGAGGATAAGGACTTCGGCCCCAACAGCGAGGTCAGATACGCATTTGAGACGCCGCAGCCAAACTTCGAGCTGAACGCCATCACGGGGGAGTTGACCAGCACGCTGCGGTTGGACCGCGAGACGCTCATGAGACAAAGGGGCGCCGCCGCGTTCAGCTTCGTGGTCGTCTCGTCGGACCAGGGTCTCCCCAAGCCCCTCAGAGACCAGGCCAAAGTGCAGGTTTATGTTCAAGACATCAACGACAACCCGCCTAAGTTCACTAAAGACATTTACCAGGCCTCCATCTCAGAGTCGGCTCCGAACATGACCCAGCTGCTGAGAGTCTCGGCCTCTGATGTGGATGAGAACAAAAACGGACTGGTGCGATATCACATCACTGAGGGTAACGAGGAGAGGCAGTTCAGTATCGACGGCAGCTCTGGGCAGGTTACACTCGTTGGAAAACTGGACTATGAATCAACATCCTCCTATTCTTTGAAAATCATAGCGGTCGACGCCGGGGCGGTGCCCCTGTCCTCCTCCTGCATGCTCAGCATCAGCATCCTGGACGAGAATGACAACTCCCCCTCCTTCCCTAAATCCTCACTGTCTGTGGACGTCCTGGAGAACATGAGGATAGGCGAGCTGGTCGCCTCCGTGACTGCCACCGATGCCGATTCGGGCCAGAACGCAGACATCACGTACAGCATCACGGCCACGAACAACCACGGCACGTTCAGCATCAGCCCCAACACCGGCAGCATCTTTCTGGTGAAGAGGCTGGACTACGAAACTCAGTCCTTTTACAAACTCAACATCACCGCCAAGGACAACGGCAGACCCCCCCGCTCCTCCTCCATCCCCGTGGTCATTCACGTCAGGGACTTTAACGATAACCCTCCCATATTTACTCCCGGCGACATCTTCAAATCCATCCCCGAAAACCTGCCCATCTCCGCCTCAGTC
This sequence comes from Psettodes erumei, assembly GCA_016785225.1. Lineage (NCBI taxonomy): Eukaryota > Metazoa > Chordata > Actinopteri > Pleuronectiformes > Psettodidae > Psettodes > Psettodes erumei. The sequence goes on along the minus strand of JAFBJZ010000422.1, from coordinate 264,597 downwards.
ATGATGATCACGGCTCACGACACAGACGCAGACATCAACGGGCAGCTGGAGTACTCCATCGTTCAGCAGGTTCCCCGGGGGAACCACTTCAGCATCGACTCCAGCACCGGGCTCATCTTTACCAAGAAGGAAATCGACCGGGAGTTCTCCAACCTGTTCGAGCTGACGATCAAAGCCACAGACCAGGCGGTTCCGGTCGAATTCCGCCGCTTCGCCCTGAAGAATGTCACAATATGGGTCACGGACCTAAACGACAACGTTCCCACTTTTGTGTCGCAGAACGCCCTCGTGGCCGAGCCCAACATCGTCATCGGCTCCATCCTGACCACGGTTGTGGCTTTTGACCCCGACGAGGGGGCGAACGGGGAGGTGGAGTACGAGCTGGTGGAGGGGGACTCGGACACCTTCATCATGGACCGGTACAGCGGCGATATCCGCCTGGCGTCCCAGCTGGTGCCGTCCCGACTCATGTACAAGCTCACGGTGTCGGCCACCGACCACGGCACCGACCGCAAGACCTCCAGAACTGAGCTGACCATCATCCTCCAGGGCGTGGACGGGCCCGTCTTCTCCCAGCCCAAGTACATCACCATCCTGAAAGAGGGCCAGCCGCCGGGCACCAACGTCATCTCCCTGGACGCCTCCAGCCCACGGGGCTCCACCACCAAAGTGGAGTATTTCATCGTGGCGGTGCGCAGCGCCGGGAAAGCCGTGGGGCGCCTCTTCACCATCGGCCGCAACACCGGAGTGTTACAGACGGCGGCGGAGCTGGACCGAGAGCAGGGCTCCGACCTCTACCTGGTGGACGTGTACGCCATCGAGGCGGACGCCAGCCAGCCCAGGACGCAGCGCGCTGAGGTGAGTGCCCCCCTGACTTCTTTTCTCCTCGCAGGCACCGGAGAGCCACCTTGTATTTTACACTGTGGGTCTATTTGATCTATTTGGCAAGAGCGAGGGCATGAACTCACCCGCTGGCATCTGCTCGAGACATTTGGATGGAATAAGCGTAATTAGATCAACATTTAAAATGAAGAAAGGAGTGAGAGTGTCCAAGTCACAGAGGAAAAAAAAACTGAGCCACCTATTGCATTCATCCACTCATTAATTAAATTCCATTTTTATGCTCTGCTCTGCATTAAATTAAATCATAACTCTCTTGGACCAGAGAAAGAAGGCCTTGTTCTTTGGCGTGATAACTTTATTGTTCCCCTTGTCCAAAAAAACATACTAGCCATAACAATTTATCTTGAAACGTGCCTCCTCTAATATCTGAGCGGTCTGGGAAAGGGAAATGAGCGTTGCATGTGTCCTGAGCGAGCTCCTCTCTTGCTCTCCCGAGCAGAAATACTCTTATCAGCGGATATGAACTGCACAAATCAAAAAAACTTTTTAATTTTCCCTCTGCAGACATGAATCATTCGCAGGCGGCTCGCTCCGGTTCAAAGGCGGCGGTGTTTTCCTCTGTGACTCCAGTAGAAAATGAAAGAGAGAGTAACTCATAGGGTGGTGCAGGGCAGGTCTGCACCATCAGGGCCAGTATTACTTTGAGCCTCGGGGCCTGAGGCTGTTTTGGCACCGGGGTGGTCTCAGGGTGCCTTCATACCACCGGGAGCCGCTCCGCAGGCGGCGGGTGACCATTAAAATTGGGTGACCTCTTAAGACTCTGTGAAAAGAGGCTGAGGGCGGAGAGAGGGAAACTTAAGCTGAGTTCTCATTGTGCGATGCTTTTTTAGTTTCCCTTAAAAGTTCACTTCTCTCAAGTGTTGTGCGGGAACTCTTGGTTTTAGGGTGGCTAAGGCCCAGCCACCAAGCAAACGAAAAACAAATGTGACTCTATATATGTTTTGGAAATTTCAACCGGGAACTTAAAGCGCCTTGTTATTACAGGCTCGATGACACACACACACACTTCATAGTATAAGTTGTGACCTTCTCCTTTTCAGAAATGTGTTTTGTGTTACTGCGTTTTGAGGGAAAAAAATGATTTAGGAGTTTAAGATGAGCAGGATGCCCCTGACAGCTGTTATTGATGCTTTTTCAACCACCGCAGATATTGAACCTGAAACTCGACCCAGTCAATCAGTTACTGGGAGACCGACGGGCGCGTTATTGAACTCGAGGATTACTTGGCAAAATCGCGTTAGCTAAGTTAACGTGGAGGTTCGCTCGGGCCAAATGGGAATATCAAATGTTCCCTCGCTCTCGCCTGCAGCGAAGATGGCGATCCGCCTTTCCTGCAGACCCGCCGCCGGGCTAATGAGGCCAAACTTTAAACTCGAGATTGGTTTTCGTGCTCGGGCCTGAACTTTCTCACCCCGTCGGAGAGATGGCTTTACCATGCCGCCTGGCTGGAGCGGTCCAGCGGTCCTGAGAAGCGTGAGACTTAATACCGCTCCAAACGACCTTCCACGTTTGGAAATACGGGCCGGCGTTTTGATGGAACGCGAGTCTTTTATCGCATTTTTTGTTTTTTTTGAACAGGACCATTTGTACCTCCTCTGTCAATGCGACCTCGGAGCGCTCCGTGGCACGATAGCGTAAACCTTCAGACTTAGACTAATGTTTTTCCAGTGCGGTGTTTATACGCCATATACCCGGTAGCAACTGGGGGATTATTTCCATCCCTGGGGTTGCGACCCTTTCACATTCTCCATTTCCCTTTCTCCCCATTGATTGGATGCATGAGGGAAAACTGGCATCCCCCCTCTGCTCTGCACCACGTGTGATGTTTTGGAAACAGTCAAACAAAGGGAATTCGGCCGGACACGCTTTATCAATGACCTTTATCGACGGTGATGTCAAACAACGTCGCCGGGCCCTCGGTTACTTCCTGACCGACTTTTCGGCATCTCAGAAAGTTTGAGTGTCACTGCTGGTTTGATTAGATCTGTCACGGCAGCACCGTGTGTCATGTATGATGTGAGTGGTGCGATCGTACTTGGTTGTTGGAGCAGCGGCTCGGAATGCCGTGCTAATGACGTTATTACCCAGAATTCTTTGTGTTTCTTCCTGGTTTTGGAGAAAGTCACTGAAAAAAAATCTCTTGGCAACAGATTTGTCCATTGTTGGTGAATTCCAGATTCCATTCATAACTTTTACAGGAGGATGTTTTCAGGAAGCTGCCGTCACTTCACAGCAGGTGTTTCCCATCGGCTGGTGATTAACCAATCACCTGCACATCACCACCTGGGGGCGTGGCCAGAAGTGCAGCGTGTTTTAGTGAAGTTTGCAGTTTTTTAGGTTTGTGTGTTGATTTCCAACATGCAGCGTGTGCAACTGTGCAGAAATACTGTCAAACACTATTTATATACAGTTCATATATTTACAGCACATTTGTTTATTATTATAAAAGTGTTAGTTGCTGCTGCAAACGTTTCAGTTGCACATTTGAGAAGCTTGTGTTTTCATGGCTGAAAGATGAGTTTGGTTGTTTTGTGTTTTTTAATAATGGAGTAGTCCTCTGAGAAAAGAAAAATGACAGAGTGATAAAGACGTCACCTCGGCCGTCTCTGTTTCTCGTCCTCTCCCCCTTCATCTGCCTCCTCCTCATCTTCAAACCCTCCGGCCCCTATAGACCCGACTGCTGCCGCTGTTTTCTTAAACTCGCTCTGAATAAAGTGGGGTTTTTTTTTTTCCCCGAGAGGCCCTCAAGTGCCACATCAGTCCTTACCCCCTCCTCTTAAAGCCATTGTCCCCCCCACCCACCCCTCTTGAAAGTAAACGCAGTCGAAGCGCTCGACAGGCCTTCCTTTGTCTCGCCCTTAGCAGATAAAGCGCCGCGTTGCCCCCGGCCGCCGCTCGGGCAGACTCGTGTTATTTTATTCGTCTGTGCCAGCGTCTGGCCTTGGCAGATTTAGGAGTGTGTATGGATGCCCCTGTCAGCCCGCTTTCCTCCCCTCGCCTCACCCGTAAGGGATGTGGAAAAGTGGGGGGGGGTGTGGACATGTCAGCCGGTTGTTATTGGGAGTTGTGGGAATGAAGGAAGAGGAGTGGTGAAGTGGAGGGTGGGGGGCATTTAAGGAGGGTTCTGGAAGTTCTTGGCGGGGGCGTAGTAGCCAGGAACCGTGGGGAGGAAGAGGCGAGGGCCCCCGATCGTGTCCTAAGAGGCCCGGAGGTTGTGTACATCTCAGCTGGGGGAAGGCTGAGTCAGATACAGAAATCAGTGTTGATGTGCGTTGCCATGGACGGCGTGGTGTCTCCGCTGTGTGGGTCCCGTGCGTCTGCTTTGTGTGCGCCTTGCCTGTTTTGTGTCTCCGGGACGCTGTTTGTGTCTCCCTCCCTGTGTTGTGGATCGCTCTGATTCATAGATCTGGTTGGCAGCCGACTTCAAAGTCCGCTTTGCTTTTCTGGCCATCCCCTCTTCTGCCCCCCCCCCCCAACATGAAATGTGATTAGGTGCATCAGAGGAGATACAGGACAAATAGTAGCCGGCCAAGTCGACCAGGTGGGGGGGGGGAGGTCACGTACGGCCGGACGATACGATGCAGGACGCTGGTTTTTGTTTGTGTGTTTCTGTGACAGTATTCAGAAAAACTGCAATACTGAGGATTGCAGGGGAAAAAAAAGAGGCTTTGATTACATTTGAGTCACACACAAGCTCGGTGTTTGGACTTTTCATGCTCCTCAGAGGGCCCGTTTCACCAGAACTGGATGAGGAGCCGTGCAGAACCAACGGCGTCCTTGTGTATTGTAATTCACGGTCTAATTAGCACAGTTTGAGTGTGTCTTCTCTGCGCCCTCGTCCCGGCCGTGACCCAGGTTTTAATTCACGCGGCGAACGGCCGTCATTCACGAGGTGATGCACCTCATCTCACCCCCACCCGACCACACACACACACACACACACACACACACACACACACCCCCACCTCCTGGTAGGTGGTCGCTCTCTCCAGGTGAAGCGGCGAGGTCGTCTCTGAGCGTCTCTCTGCTTTACGAGCCGATCGCCATAAAAGTTGGATAAACATTCGCTCATGCGTACATGCTTGCGAAGCAGACGCTTGCCAGACACACACACACACACACACACACACACACACAAACTCCAAACTCACACACACTGACCACAAGTTCAGGCTCCTGCTCAAGAGCAGGAAAACGTTAAATGGGAGCCGCAGTCAGAGTAATTCAGTTTCATTTAGATTATTATGATTATGTGCTGTCAAATAAGATCATTGAGATACTTTCTGACTTCCACTGTGCAGATTTCAAGCCGAGCCTTAATGAAGTTAGCGGTCTGTGTCCTTTTATTACACGAGACTGTTTGTTAGTGTTTGTCTTGTTCCATTTATTTTGTGGCGCAGTGTAACTTTGTTTTGAAAAGCGTTAAAGCTTCTCTCCGGCGATATTGAAGTAACGCTGCGTATTTTTTAAAATCTTCACAGAGCTCTTAAGCCTCTTCAGTTTGAACTGTAGGTGTTGGACAATCTGTCTCACATTTCACCACCTTTTGACTTTTTCCCTTTTTTAAATTTTTTTTCTCATCAGAGAAGCGGCTCACAGCTCACATAATACACATTTGTCAAACTCGTGGCTGGGAGGTCAGACGCGAGGTCGTATTGTTCTGCTCTGCCATGTTCTATAAAGTGAAGCCAAGCGTCACATTAGCAATGAAGGGGCAAAAGCTTCACTGTTTTTTTTCTTTTTTTGGCCGTAAGCCACAAAAGGCAGTGGAATCCTGCAATTCTCCCGTCACTCTCAGTATTTCACCAACCGGCCAGAGTCAGGTTCATCGTCCGTGACTTCATTTTCCAGCGAGTTATACACATTACGAGGCGACTCGCTTCTGTATCGCGTTTGTCTCAACCTGCTCACAGTCACGTTCGGGGCTTCATCGCGTGCAGCTGGAGGAGCGGAGTCAGGAATCAGAACGAATTAAGTGATAATGTGCAGAAACGCACGCCGAGCCTTTAACGAACCAGCGCAGGGATGTTGTCCCGACCCGGCTCGGGCTGGACACTGTTACAGATTTGTCATCGCGGCGCTGAACGTGATACTTGAGCTTTGGTACCGAAAAGGCTTGAGGCCGCGACGCAGCGTCTGCCTCCGACCCCAGTTCATCTGAACAACCTTTAACGTGATTTTTACAGGTGCAATTAATATCTGACATCTGAGTTCAGCGTATCCTGTTGTAGCGATTTGTCAGAAGACCAAGTTAAGGAGATTCATATCTAAACGGTTCTGGTTGTTGTCACATCTCGGACCAAAGAAGTGTCGAGGATTAAATGTCCGGCCACAGAGCGAAGGTCCATTTAAAAAAACCCGACATTGTTGGAGTCGGTAAAAAACAAGCTAAATTAAAAGTGCTGCAAATGACCTTGAGCTTCCAGCGGCTGGTGGTGTTGTCTCCTGTGGCCAGCTGAATTGTCCCGGTGTGGTCACCCCACCCCGCTGCTACTCTAAACAGGTTAAAGCAAAAAAACTAAACAAAACAAAAAAATTATTTACACGCTGTATTTTTAAACTTGGTTTTACCGCTAAATTGTGTTTATAAAAGGAATGTACATGAGTATTAAAAGAAAAGGTCTTTTTTCTGGCCTCTTTCCGCCTCATACAAAGTCAATGCTCGACCTTGGGTTAGAATAATAAACGAGCGCGGCCACCGCTGCGCGCAGTTTTGCATCATGGGGTTTATTTTCACGTCTCAGATGCATTTCTCTTGTTCTGTGACTTTGATTGTCATGGCTCATTTGGGGTGGGGTGCACGTGTTCGGACCAAGTGTGCGACTGAAATAGTAGTAAAATCCCCGCCGAGAATGCCACTCGCCTCTGGTCCGCGGAGTCGGGCGTGATCAAAAGCCAAAGTCGTCGTGCCCTTTTTTTTGCGCCGGGCAGGGGAGGGGTTCCTCCGGGCGCAATCAAAAAAAAAAAAAAAAAAGTCCATCAGAAGCCGCGATCTAAAGTTTCCGAGCGTTGCGGTCGCTCGACCACGGCGAGGTTGATTGGGAGTCGTTTGAGGTGGGAACGATCAGGTACGGCCATGATTGGAGGGTTTTTTTCCCCTGAGCGAGGGCTGCAGAGGGATCTGTGCCTGAGCATGACTGCATCCCAGAGATTTCTTCATCGCTTTTCTCTGCTCCGACTGTGAAGGGACCATAAAATATGACCGAGTCTGTCCAGCTTTCAGGAGGGGGGGGGGAGAAAAAAAGAAGAATAAAAATAATGTTCCACTACTTTCACTTGTAAAACGCAGGGAGTTAGAGAGTGAGAGAGGCAGAGCGGAGGGTTGACTTTGGCCGGCGTCCTCTGCGGTAATAATGGATCCCAGCTACGGAATGATTTGTTCTTACACGTGACTTACCGAGCTCTCTAGCGTCAACAAACGCTCCAGCACATCCACATTGCAGAAATACACACTGCAAATTTCCATTGTTTTCAGAGCTCAGGCTGCGCCGCGGTGCCGCGTTGACCCGTCTCTCTGCTTCTTGTCTCAAAACCCCCCAAAAAAAACCTGCTCTTTGGCACGTCTCACTTCCTGCCGGGCCGTCCGTCAACGGCACCTCCGAGGTGACATTTAGTGCCGCCGCCTCCCTCGCAGATCCTCCCACCTCCAGGGACATCAAACGAGAAGGAGAGAGAGAGACGGGTGTACGTTTTTTTTTTTTGCTTCATTTGCACACACACACACACACACACACACACACACTCATCTCTCCCCAGTTTGTGGTAAGACAAGCGACCCCGGGCAGGAAGGGGTATCTCCCACAGCTCGGACAGATAATTTAGGAGCTCGATGGGAGATGGTGGGAGGAAAAAAGAGGGAGAGGAAGAGTGTGTGTGTGTGTGTGTGTGTGTGTGCAGTGAGGTTTAAGCTGGGGGGGGGGGTGAGTAGGGCTTTAGTGTCAGAGACAAGAGACAAGCAAAGATAGACTGGCACCAGAGAGCGAGAGCCCGTGTTATTGTTATCTCCCCTCTTATTTTATGAGTTTTCCATCGGGAGATCCACTGCAGCTCCCGCTCTGTGCTGCGCCCCCCCCGACTTTATTTATTTATTCGGAGGTTAACCATATTATGAGTTAGCATTCGCACAGAACTTCTTCTTTTATGTTTTTCGAGCTGCGTTGTTTGTGATTATTGCTTTTCGAGCTCGGAAAAAATGCTGCGCCTGTGTCTCGCTTTCCCCCGATGTGCAGGTCTTCGCTCAAAGAAGAAGAGGACAAAAAAAAAACCAAGCCACAGTCGATTAGCAGCTGTTTTCAATTTTTGGAATTGAAATATTTCAGCTCGCAGAATGTCGCTGGATGACTTTTCCGGCACTAAATTTCAATGCAAGTTGTTAAGTTTTTAAAATCATGCAAGAGAGTGTGTTAGTCATAATTCTGTTCTTGCTCTTCGTCTGACAGTTTGTTGGCCTTTTCCTGAGACCTTGAAAACGCTCTGACCCATCCAGCGTGATTTAATGGGTTTTTCCCCTTATTATAGCTGCACTTAATGTTTGTGCCTTTTGTTTTCAAAATCCCTCGTATCCTCCCGTTGCAGAGAGATCTGCGCCTTATTTGTGTCCCGTTGTTCACCTCTAAAACCCCACTGACTCAGCGAAGGGCAAAACTCTCAGAGCCAAACTTTGTTCAGACCCGCACGACTTTATGTTGTGGAGATCACGAGGTTTCCAAAAACACCAAATGTATCTGGATGAATTTGAATCATTTGGATTATTCCCATTTAATGCAATGGTAAACTGTGAAAAAAAAGTGTTAACATCATGCAGCTCCTATGAAGAGCTGGAATAAGTCGGTGACTTTTGTTTTACAACTTATAAAACCTTATTTAAGGGAAATAAAAAGGAAAACCTCAGGTCGAGCGGTTAAAGGAGCAGTTCGCCAAAATCACTCAAACATATTTTCTCACTTACCTCTGTTTGTGCAGATAGTTTGCATTTCTGCATCCAGTCCCTTTGCAGTGGAGACAGACGTCTCAAAAACAGGCCGAATAAAACCGTCACTTGATGGATGATCATTTGGGCGAACTGACCCTTTAGGCCTTCGCCGACCCAACAGGTGCCGCTCATCTGGTGTTTCTGTGCGTCGCCTCGCAAACCTCCGCCGCACGCGAGCGTTCCTCCCTCGTCAAATTGGCCGAACACATCATCCTCCCCCGGGTCGTCGTGCAGAAGAGGCTGTGGTTGTTCGAGCACGTAGCCGAGTGGAACGTCTCGGGAAAATAGCTCGTGGTCACCGAGACAATAAGCGCGGAGCGTGAGCCTCACTTTGCAGGATTATTATCTCATTCAAGGAGATTCTTGGATCAGAGTCGGCTCTGCGTTGGCGCTGCTGCTCCCTATTTCCAAGGCAATGATCCTAAAGCGTTCTTTTTTTTTTTTTTTTCCTCTCAAGTGAAATATCATAAAAGCGCACTGGATGCGAGCTTTGCAAACATTTCCATCTTGCACGGCATGCTGCATGGCCCTGCATGGCAGCGAGAAAAAGGCTGGCCCTCCATAGCAAACAAAACACTCGTGTTTACACAAATTTCGAACAACTGATCTGCTGTCAGAAACAGAGAGCAGAGAGAACTCCTGGCTTGAAATAGCTAACCATTTTGGTGAATGCGGCCTTCCTCTCCCCTCTCCACTTGGGCCCATTTAATTGAAACCAGCTGGCGAGGGTTCTGGGCAGCAAAGTGCGGGCCCAGTCAACGTGACTGAGGCTCTCGCTCACAATCGGGGTACCTGAGCTGCCCTCCCTGGCTCCGGCGTCAGACAAAAGTTATGTTTTTATTAAAGTTGGTCCTATCTGGAGCTGCCGAGAAAAAGGAAAGTCTGACTGTTTGGAGCTTTTGAAGGGCAGAAGAGAAAGCTGTGGCTCTGGTTTCGATTATGTTCGTTGACAACGTGCTATTTTTACTTTTTTTTTTTTGTGCGAAATTTCTTCCCTCTTTTGCCCACTTTGTGATTTGTCTGTATGCAAATGGATGGAGTGGCGTAATTTCGCCGGCCGCTATCGTGTGGAGACGTCCAGGGCAGTTTCCCAAAGTACTGTCCTCAGGCTTGATTTTACAGCCTTTCCTTTCAAACACTGGGCTATTTTTTACCCTGCATGTATTGTTTTTGTGTGCGTGCACATGCGTGTGCCGCTCGCTCACATGCGTAGCCCCTTATAACGGCGCATGCCTCCAGCCTTTAAACGGCACTGCATACTTTTTGCACAATCTACCAAATCTTGGCGCCCTCTCCTCATTTTTCTGCAGTTATCCTGCCTGGCGTCTCTGGCACTGACACGTAGCTCACCGAGATGAAGGGAAAAAAAAACACAGCCCACTGAAAAATGAATCATCCAAAACTTTGTCTAAACTTGGCTTGCAGGCTGTTGACAGACAGATCGTAATGAAGTCTCTCTCCCAGGACATTGTGTTCTTATGGTATTACATGGAGGGTGATCAGATATTACATTATGCCTCTATCTGCTCCAGGGGGCTGCTGCTATCGGGGCTTCGCTTACACTGAGCTCTGCAGCAGAGGACCGTGGGTATGAGACAACACAGGAAACTTATACTTAACGCCTCAGAATCTGCCTCCGATGCATTTCACACTGCAGAAAATCTATAAATGATGAGTCACTGCTCGCTGTAATTGACTTCTTTTGAAAAGAACGAGGAGAAAATGCAGCGCGGTAAGAAATATTTCAACTTGTTTTATTGAAAGAAAGAGCGGTTTCACATCATAGCTGCACAAGCATGAAGGAATGCATCATTAAACTGCATTAAACAGTTTTTGGTAGTGCGCCATTGTAATCAGCCCCCCCCATCACTTCAGGTCTTATCATATATTTATTTTTCTTTCTGTTCTGAGTTTAATGTGAATTGTTAAACTTGCTTTAAGCATAGAGAGAGAAAGAAGGAGCCAGTGGTGGAGGAGAGCTCTCAAATGTGCGAGGGAGGAAGTAGACGTGTCTTTGCATACAGTGTGTGTGTGTGTGTGTCTGTGTGTCTGTGTGCGTGCGTGCGTGTGCATTTTTGCGTCTTGCCCTAAAACCGCTGCAGCCTTCAGTCACGCCAGCTGCCTTGGTGCTAATCCCTGCACTTGCAGATTTACACATGATCCCCGCGGAGGCTCCGTGCCATTTGATGCAGTTATTTGATAATGAGTGAGTGATCCAATGGAAAGCAACACTCTCCGGACTCTTCCCAGCCAATCACGCGACCTCTGACCCGACTTGGCAGGGCTCGGGCGGAAGCGCTGCCTCTCGTCTTGGCAGCTCAACAGCCGGCTATGTGTGTCAGGGCGGCATGTGTGCGGACGCCCTCTTTTAGAAACCGCGATTGTGTTTCCCCGGGGCCGATAAATGTTTGCGTATATGTGCGCGGGCGTGTTCGCATGTGTGACAGAGTCCCACGACGCGGCGGACTGGCAGCCCGAGCGTGAACTCTGCATGCCTCCTTTATTCCTCTGACGTCTGACAGGGCTGAGGCGCTGCTGGTAATGATGTGGTTATTACTTCCCATCATGCCTCGCTGCAGGCCGGGCCGTAAAACCGTGCGGTATATTCTCTTTGTCCACGCGGCGGCTGCCCGTGGGGGCCGGTACTTCTTCGCTGCTCTTTTATGAAGCGTTTTCGCTCCACTGAGACCCACTCGCTGACACGGACACTCGTGGGACATCATTCATAAAACTGGACTCCACTTTGATTCATTCACATTTTCCTGTCAGCGATTCAAATATCACCCCGTCATGTCTTGGAGGGAAAATACAAAAGCATAACATCTCTACTCCTGGCTAATGCTAATGAGCTGTTAATGTCTTTGTTGCTAGCTTCATATCTTTGCGAGGAATTTGTTTTGTTATGTTGCAGGTTAATCTTTAGCCTCTTTTAGCTCTTTGTTGGGGTTTGCTGTACATGCTAGCTATGCTAAAGCTCGCTGATGAGCACAGCAGTTGGTGGAGAACAAAACAGAGCTCAAATGAGAGTGAATGTTTGAATTAACGCTAATGTTGCTGAAACATTTGACACGTTAACTTGACAGGGTGGTGTTTACTTGTTCAGGTGCTTTAAACATGTATTAAAGCTTTTAGAGTTGATATTAGTCTACACACAGCAGCTTTGACTGCAGCAGATGAAGTCTCTTTCTACAGTAAGACTTGTCTTTGTGCTTATGAATTCTGGATATCTTACCTCTTCAGGACTGAAAGTCTCCACATGGAAATCAATCGTAATAGGGCGTGGGCATCGGATTTCAAATCGCCTTTGAAACCCAAGATTTATTTGCAGGCTTTATACACCACTCCCGCTGTTGGGTTTGCACGGGCCCTTTGCTCGGGCCGCGAGGAAGCCGTCGTTGCCCCCGGGGCCTTGAGTAATGCCAGCTGTGGTCATATGGAACCGGTTTGATCCCCCGACTGTCGGAGTGCCCCGTCTGCCCCCAGCGCACGACTCCATATGCGGGCCTGCGTGGACATGGTGCTGTTTGATATTAGAGCAACAACGACTCCAGTCTCTCGCGAAAGAGCTCGGGATTGTATATCTGCCTCCACATGGGGGTTGGACAAATAAGAGGGCAACGGTTGAAGTATGAATTGGATTTGACGTCGGCGTCAAGTAAAAATTCAGATTTTCATTTTTGTTGAATTTTCTTTAGGTGCCTGCTGGGGTTGTCGTCGTCATAATACACCGACGTTTCACAGGAACAAAGTCAGGTTGTGGTATTTTCCAACCTGTTTTGGTAAAAAATAATATCAGTTTGACCTAAAGACAGTTTAGAGAAGTTATTGTTTGTTATTGTACAGACAACAAGTGCATTTCCTCTACAGCTATTTGCAAATTAATTGTTTGAGCATCAAATTTCTTTCTTGATCTTGGAAACAGCTTGGAAGTAGCTGTTCTGGAGCTTTCATTCATATCGCATGGTATTCATCGGCATCAGTCACCATGGAATTGATGTTGGGAATTTGTCAGAACATTTGAAGGACTTTTGCTCCATGTTGAATTAAAAACGAAGCTTTTAAGTTCACTCCTGACCTTCGTCAGTTGTAGGTAATCTAGTTTGTAAAAGTCGAGGTTGTTGTGGAGTTTTTAGTGTGTTTCTTTTGGGATATTAGTCAATGAAACTGGATGGCATTGGTGTCAGAGCTGAGTATTAATCAGGGTTTATGCTAAGAAGATGAAACTGACGTCCCTTCCGCATCATTTTAAAAACCTCTCATCTTCAACACCCCCCCCAAAAAAACACACACTGCCTTTTCATTTCCCTCATTAATATCGCTCTTCTCACAAAATCAAACTCATCATTATCACACAAATTAGCCCCCTGCAATCACCACCCCATTGTTGGTGTTGTTTACATTGTTGTTTTTTTGCGCCGCCCCTGCATAAATCAGTCGGCTTTAATTAATTCTTGTGCTGAAATTAACTTGGGAGAAGTCCCGGGACGATTCATTTACTGTGTATATGATTAGGACCGGCCGGGGAAGATCAGAGGCTCTTTTTATTCTGTGGCAGCGATGCTAATTCATCTACCAACACCCCCCGTCACCACCACCACCACCACCACCACCCAATCCCTTCCTGTCTTGTTGGGGGTTTTATTCTTTCCAATCATAAGACCCCCCAACCTCTTCACGCAGTTTGTGTCGAATGAAAATGAGGTCTACCGTCTCTTTCGGGGTGGGATGGGTGGATCAATGGGTGGATGGATAGAGTGGTGCGTGGGGGGGGGGTCTTTCTCTCTCTCTGTCTCCCCCAGGTCTCCATTGAGCAGAGATTACATCGCCAGTTGGTGGCTGTAAAACGCAGCGCTGCACTGGCAGACACCAAACAGGACTCGCAGGAGTCTTTTCAAACCTCGCCATTGTTAGCGAGGGATTATTCTTGGGGTTGTTATCCCATTACGCCGTAATGGTAGCAATTTTCTGCTTAGGAATTTGGCTTTTTCATGGGTGGGGAGGGATGCATGCCAGAATGTTTTTGAATCAGGCATTTATCATCGGTAATTTGTAAAAATCGTTGGAATACGTTTCCTGCGGCTGGTGACTTCTTCTTCAATGACTCCCTCGATTGTCTTCTGGATCCAAAATGGGGAAAAAAAACCCAAACTTGTTTTCACTGTGATATCCTGTATTTAAACTTAAACACATAAAAACTCAGATCATTATAAAACATTTGATATCAGAATTCCTCCGCACAATGCTCAAGTCAAATTCTTGGAATATTTTGGGTATTAATTTTCCCCCCTGACGTGAGCAACGGTCCTTTCTTTCTTATGGACCGGGACATCAACAAGGCTTTTCAAAGTAATGCTCTTAACAGGTCATTAGGCTTTTTTTTTTTTTAGGTTTTCTGTAAGTTTGCCCAAACACTAAAACCTTGTGTCTTTCACGTCTGATTAGTGACACTTTAATAAAGTCGTTTAAAGTTCAGCGGACTGAATTTTCCACCTTTTCTAGTGTTTCTATGGTCACGGGGAAACGACCCGCATTCAGGCCTGTACGCAATCTTTTAAATGCAAATCCTTTAAAAGTAACTGTGTAATTCTGTCTATGGGGACTCTCCCGACTTGGCCGCCGGAGAAAGTGCTTTTTTATATAAGGCAACCATGGCTGTTTTTCTTTCTGTCTTCTTGATCTGACAGCAATTGACTAAGCCAGTCCTTAAGGCGTGACAAAAGCTTGGCAAAATCTTTACATTTCTTTTCCTCCTTTCTCCCCCCACCTCCTCCTCCTGCTCCTCCTCCTCCTCCTCTTCCTTCTCTTAACTTTTCTTGGATGGGCCAAGGTGGACAAAGCCTGTCTTCTCTTCCACTTGATTGGGTCAGAAGGCTGCAAGTTAAATGTTTGGTTCAAAATTGTCCTAGCATTCCCAGCATCATGTTGTTGTTTTTTTTTTTTTTTTAATGGCGCTCGGGGAAGCTCGGAAAACTATGTCGAATCGGCCACAATCAAATCATTTACGGTGAGCTCACAGCGGAGGAATTAATGCATTTTATATGAGGATGCCGAGTGCGAGGCGAAGCCCCCTCAGCGACACGTGAGAAAACTCCCTCTCTCTCTCTCTCCCTCTGTTTTACTTATTGAAATTATAGCTGTCACCCACTTCACAAGGAGGAGAGCCAGGGGAAGCAGGTCATTGACTTGATTTTCATGGGAAGGCTGATTTGGCCATTCAGGGTCTGATAGGTCCAGTATTGACAGCCCCCTTCGCGGGAGGGGAGGGGAGCACGCCGCCTTCATTGTGCCCACGGTTTGCTGAGGAAAAACAAGAGATCGCTGGGGAGACAAAGCGCTCAATGGGAACAGTAGCCCCTGTGTCCCCTTGCCTCTGACTGCTGCTGCTGGGAGGCTTGTGTCTCCCATTCTGGCCTCAAGTGCTGCTCCCACCCCTCTCTCAAACACCCCGCCACCCGGGTCTCCCGCTCTTTCTTCATCCTGTCAAGTGGCTGCAGAGGTGTTGCCGTTTCATTCCCCCGACCCCCGACCCCCGACGTTCTTCCTCGTCTCTATTTGCAGCGGAGCGGCCCTCTCGCTCGGGTCGGCCGTCCGTCCAGACGCTGCCTGGCGCAGTCAAGTGCCGACCGTGCAAGTTTGTAACGCTGCGCCGCGATAAGAAATCTGATCGATAAGGTCGGTCATTGCATCGCTCACGATGGACATGTGGATGCCGTGTGATTGTCCTCGCCGCGCCAGAAGCTGCCACACGCTAAATAAAATTTATCAAGTCCCCGCAGCTGCTTCGTGTCAAAACAAAGTTGCGGCGCTAATGGATTTGGCTTATTTCGCAGACGCATGGACAAAACCAAACATTTCTGTGTTCCTCAATGCGAGGTATGGAAAAAATGTTTTGGTGTGGGAGTCACGCACCTTCTCTTCGCCTTCTCTTATTTTTGTTCGTAGCATGACTGTGTATGAGTTAAAGCGTCTCTTGATGATCTAAATGCTGTTTGAAAGGCTCCGCTCTGCCAAGAATAAGATTCCGGGTCAAAACACAGAATTTCTGCAGCTTCTGTCGCGTGAAACATGTCCGGCCTTCGAGTGAACTCGTCTACTGGGCGAATGAGATCGATCCCAAGTCGTAAATAATAACATAAAGCGCGAGTTAGTGACCGGTTTGGTCCTGGTCTCCAGCGCCCCTGCTTGGTGTCAGAACAAAGAGGCCGGGTCACTCTTCAGCGGCGGCGGCACTCCGGTCCAGGTTTGAGGTTATCGGGTCGGTCTTATCGAAGCCTCTCTTTGAAGTCGGCGCTGGCTCCGTTTCCCTCCTGATAAATGCTGGATGTGGGCTTCGGTCCGGGCAGACGTCCAGGTCGTGTGAAGGATGGAATCATTTCTGGTTCCTTCCAAAACACTAACTAATACGCCGCCGGGCCTCGCCAGAAATAATTCCCAACATGATTTGACGCCGAAGAATGCAGCGCTGCGGCGCTTTCAGAGCGGGGTCGTGACCTCGCGGTCGGTTCGCGCCGACCTGACCTTCAGGCGCGGGCTCTGGAGGTTGAAATAAAACAAACGAGGGTGGTCAGCGTCACTACGTAATCCCAGGGCTTTTGTCATTGCAAGTTAGGATTATTTATTCCTGTGGCCCTTTCACGTCTGAATCTGTAATCCTGAGATTAAGCGCGCACGCTCAGCACAGGGAATTATATGATTACAGATAGCGCAGCCCCGAAAGGCGATCCCGCCTGTTTTGTAGCTAGTTAGCATTTTAAACAGAGACGTGAGAGGTGGGGGGGCTGTGGAAAAAGACATACAACTGTGGAGGCTTACCCCCCCCAACTTGGCTTTCAACCTTTTAGAGAACTTTTTGACCTTTAACCTTTTGGGTTCTCTGGGCTAACCCAGGAAATTGCCCTGCCCCTCCACCATCATCATCACCCCCCCCCCACCCCCACCCTTCCTCTTTGGCAGCAAATCAATGCCGCCCTCAGTACCGGCTTTTTCCGACATTTGGTGAAAGGGACGTAATGAGATCACAATGGCGAGCGCGACGTTCGGAAATCATGCGGCGTTGACAGCGCGAGATCACAGGCCGCGAATTTGAGTTTTAAAAGACATCGAAACGATGATAAGACGACTGGTAACGATTACGCCGTTTGAAACTCAGGGTCTGTATCCTTCAAAGAATTTCGGGAACACACACATTAACATTTCGGGGGTTTTTTTTTCCTCTCTCCTTTCTTTTCTCTGGGTGACCACAGTGGATCGGCATGGCAGACTTTGTAGAGGGACTCTGTCCTCCTCGCACACCCACAGCCCCCCCTCACCTCCCCAACTCAATCTAATGCTGGTTTTCTTTTGAAGTGTGGATTTTGTGGAGAAGTGCTTCCCCCACCCCACCCCCACCCCCCCACCCAAATCTGTCTATTGATGTATCAGGGCCCCGGCTTTCATATGGGGATATGGTCCCTCGATTTTGGGTCCTGAGCTCTTTATTGTAATATACTGTATCAGGGAGTGCTTCCCTCCTGGTATGTGGGGGATTGAAAGGAACGGTCATGTGCTGAACTGATTAAGAAGTTGGCGGTGACCCGAGGTTAAACCCTCGGAGAGGGAGGGGGGGTGAGGTGGGGGTGAGGAGGAGGATGAGGGGGTGAAAATACAAAAGCAGTTGGAACGAACGTGGCGGACGGATAGAGGTGGTAAAATAGGTCACACGAAAGGGGGCAAAAAATATCTTGTCCCACTTGAGGTGAAGTGAAACTTTGCAGAAACCAAGGTCAAGTGCTAATCCTGCCCCCACCCCCCACCCCCCACCCCACCCTAAAAGAAGTTGAGATAACTCCATTAAAACTAACCTTTCAGTTGCCACCCTGACTTGTTTTGGTAAAGACACTTTTTCCTTATCATATTCCATTAACTTGAGATTACCTCACCCCCCCCCACACACACACACACACTCCCCCCCCTCATGATTCAAGGCACCACCAGACTGTTTTTGTAGCTGGCTTGTCTCTTCGGAGGACTGGAGTAAACTGAATGGTGACAGCTTCGCCTGCCAGGCAAGTTGTGTGGTGCAGTGTCTGTATTGAGTCTCGGCTCGAGTTTTAACCCCCCCACCACCACCATCACCCACCCGCCCACCTCTTCCCTCCCACCTCCACCCCACCACCACCCTTCAGCGTTTGATGAGAATCAGACAGACTTAGCCGAGGTTTGAGCGAGCGCAGAGGTTGGCCGGCAGCTCTGTGCGCCGCCGCCGCCGCCGCACTAATAGTGGCACAGCCTGGGACCGCTGAGATTACGTGTCACCAGGCTGAGATGTCACGAGGCCAGGCGGGGGGGGGGACTTTTGTTGGCCTTCAAAGGGCCGCCTGGTCAGTCTCGCCCACCTTCACTTGTCAAAACGACTCGGAGGAAACGATAAATGAACAAAGGGCAGGAATAAGGGGAAGAGAGTCACGAACTGTGACACATCTGCCCGGCCAGATTTCTTCTCCTCGCCTCCTTCCATCCCAGTTTACAGCCTATCGACAGGACCGGCCCAGAAACTCTCACTGCAGGATTTCCGCTTCTCTCTTTGACAATTAATTGCGGGCCGCTGTCCTTCCTGGCAACAGCGCTGCATTAAAAAGGCACTGACCCATTTTGATGGTTAACTTAACCCAGCTGAGCGAAGCTCGCTCCGGCAATCAGACGTAACGGCGTATTGCGTTTAATTTGGAAAAAGAGCGCTAAGGAGCGTTTGAGCCCGAGCCGGGCTCGGAAACTTTCTCGCTGCCAAATTGGTGGTCGGGGTCGCGGTTTGTCTCCGCTCGGGCAGCGCAACAGTTAGCCATATCAAACGTTTAGCAGCTTTCGCCAGACAAGCGAAGATGTCTCAATGGCGTCTTTGTCGGCAGAGCCGTCACTCAGCGCCGCGTGAAGACCGTGCAGAATCGAGCTAAGTGGAATTAATGAGCGAATTTTGCCCCGGAGACCTGAGCGGCCTCTGTCTCTGTTGGTTAAAGTGAGTGTTTTCACTGCAGCCCTTTCTGCCCTGGCATGGGGGCTTGCCAAGATCTCTCAGGTCCAACAGGTAATTCCCAGGCATTTCCCCTTGTTTGGTTAAAGGGGGGGGTTGGTTCATCTACCCACTCTACCCATCCATGTGTGTTAAAGTCATCAGCCGGTTTGGGGGGAAAAAAAACAACAAAAAAGAAAAAAGTTTGAGGTTAGCGAGCGCGATGGCGTCGCTAATGCTCGTTACCTCACTCAGGAAAGATGTGTCCCGTCCTGGGAAATGTTTTAAAAGTGAGACATGAAGAAAAAGGGGGGCGAAGAGGCTATCATGGAAATGGTACATCTCCTTCTTCTTCTTCTTCTTTTTTCAACATCTGTCACGATACGAGACGGGAGTGGAGCGCACCGAAGGAGGAGACTTGTGTGTATTAATTGCCGGCGTTTCCATTTGGCTTTGTGTACATCTGAAGCATAAACATCACTTTTGGTTCTGCTCAGATCCATTTCGACTAAAAGATGACCTCTCTTAAAGGGAGAGCGTGCTATTAATTTTAGCTGTCGTCTCCGGGGACGTATCAGAGTTTTGTTTGTACGAGGCTTTGATGGTTTTGGCTTGTTAGGAGAGGCCTGGATCTCCGCGGCAATTACGCTCATGACTAAACATCCCGATCGCGTTTCAGAGTCCCTCAGTTTCAGGGCGGGGGATGATCGACGCTGCTTTCTTTCTCCTGATCGTATACATTTTATTATTACTTGGAGCATTTGTAATATGCAGGCTTTGAAATTTGCATGTTGTTTTTTTACTCATAGTGAGACAAACTGTCAGTCAAACTGTGAAAGAGAAGTGGTTTTCTTCGACGCCCCTGCAGGTATTTTAACTTTTTTCTCTCCTCCTGCAGTAAATAGCACCTTCATTTCCTTCGTGCATTGCATTGTGGGACAATAGTGTTTATCAACAGCACAATCAGAAATGAAACAGAATTAATTTGCATACTGACGTCTTTAAGAGAGTAATTTGATTTAGTCTTTTTTTTTCCAGCGGGGAACACGCTGAAAGCAACAGCAGAGGATTGTTTTCATTATCACTTCATCAGCTGATTATATTTTCTCAGCTAATCCATAAATTGTTTAGTCTGTTTAACATAAGAAAATACAACAAAAATAAAAAATGGAAACGTCACCGTTTTCTTCAGCATCGGCAGAGATGTTCAGTTTGCTGTCACGTGAAAAGAAAAGCAACCGTTTCATTTCTGTCGACGTACAAATCTTTTTAAACACCAGCTACTTTAATGACCGCCATTGATCCGTATATAAATTGATTCTTATACTTTTGTGCTCGGGGATGGGGGGGTTGTGTGAGCACTTTGTGCTGGAGGCTGGTGCGCTCCTTTTGTGGGTCTTAGCGGGGATTCTCCCGGGCCTTGTGTAACGGCGAATCACTGGCCTTTAGAGGATTTCCACAGCCCTGAAAAGCAACTGTGATCATTCAGGGACAATCCCACGCCGGTGGTCTCTCCTGTCGGCGGCCATTAATAGCTATATTAGCAATTAAGAGGCAAGGCCGGACCGAGAAAACCGTCCCTCCTTCCCTCGGACTCGGCCCGGCTCGCGGCCGGTTTTAATGGGCTGTGAGCAGACGTCGTCCACGTAACCTTCATTCATTATGGTCGCACCACATCAGACAGCAAAATGGAGATAACGGCGCGATGCAACGCCATGCGCGCTGTTTATTTTCAGTTGCCGTCCCCTGACGGTTGCACGAGATAATAAACGGGCCGATGGCGGAACAGCTGATTGTGGGGAGGGGCTGACTTTTAGAAATTTGGAGGTTGAGGTTACAGATATGGGAACTTCACCCCCGGTTTCAACACCTTCAGGCACGGTGAGTGATGTGGGGGCCCCGCGGGCGATCTCCTGCGGGACTCTGGGTAACATTCTTTCAGACAGGCATTAGTGCAGTTTAATTTTGACAAATTATCCGAGAGGAAGCAACCCGGCTTTCGTTCTGCAATCGTAGCAGCAAAACCTCACGCGTGCAGGTTTGTTTCGGCTAAATGTGAAGTTGATCTGTCAGCGTACGTCCTTGTGAGGCTCCCTGGGGGAGGTATGGGTTTTGTCCAGCAATGTACTGTAACAGTGTGTATTCTGTACAAATTTAGAGCGAGGGTTTTAAAATGAAGCCGTTTCTGTCTGGGAGTCGTGAGCTGTTCCACCAGTGAAAAGTCTCAATAAATCAATATAATCTTGTTTTTCCCTGTTTTTCTGCTTTGTTAGTCGTTTTGCGATCCCCCTGTCAGACACAGTTTGCGACCCCTCGGGGAGATCCCAACCCCCCCAGGCTGAGAAATAACGAGTTTGGTCCGAGTTCTCAGAGTTGTCCTTTCTCAGATTTCTGGCGATTGTTTACGGCATTTTGTCGTACATTGTTTCTCGTCCACTTACGTCTCCCCTGTCTGTCGTTGTACCTCACTGTAAAAATATGCTTATTTTATAGTTTTCAACTGGGGGTCGACGGCAGCAGCAACAAGTGGGGAAGAAGCTCAGTGGTCGATATTGCATTTTGCCAAACCAGACGAATGCATGCAAGACATAATCAGCTCTATCTGTGAAGAATTGGTTAAATGAGCTCGTGCTGTTGCATTTTTCACGGACTGTAAATTTTTTTTATTTTTTTTGGGCTGAGCTCTGGTTGTTTCACTGCTCCTGGAGGAGAAAACACCCCGTGAATCACTTGCCCACAATAACATAGCGAAATCTGCCACAAAAGTTTGTATGATTGGGTCTGCAAGCACTTAGCTTTTCTCTTTTTTTGTTTTGTTTTGTTGTTTCTTTTTCTTTTCTTTACTTTTTGTTCTGGTACTTGCCACCTCGTCTGTCCTCCTCCTCCTCCTGCTCCTCCTCCTCCTCCTCTCCCAGCATCTCACAAGCCCTGTGGTCAGCGAACGTTAAGAAGTTATGGATGAGCATACTGATTCCTCTGATGAGCAACCCCCCCCCCATTTCTATTCTGTCTTAATAGGAAACAGGAGAGATTCATCCTCCAACCCCCCCCCCCAGAGGCCCATGATTGGGGATGTGTATGGTGGGGAGAAACCAGGGATGACAAATAAAGGCTGAACTCTTGAATGGCAAGGTTCTGCTTCCCGTGGCTCTGTTTGCAGCGTGGACCCCAGAGGCCATAGCCCCTCCGCCCGGGGGGTTGTCAGTTACTGATGGCACTGTTGTTGGTTCCAGTGTGAAGGGGGCCGAAGAAGCCCCTCCACAATCCCGCTTGTTAAATAGCATGAATTAATGAAGTGGCGGAGCTGGGAACTTCCTACCCCTGAGCAACTTGGGGGGAAAAAAAAGAGGGCCACTTCCTTAGCATTTCTATGGGCCCCCAACTTCTTTTCATCCTGTCGGGTCCCCCCGCCTCCCCGAAAACCCTACTTTTTTTTTTTTCCTCCCCCCACCCTCAAAAACTTTTTTTTTTTTTTTTTTTTTTTTGAAGTCCTTTAATCCTCAGGATTTATGCCGGGTTGGGAACAGCAACTGATAAGTGGCCTCAATAAGCAAAAAATAAGATGGCTTCTGCAGAGTCTAATATGCAAATGCAAATTTGAGCAGTGGTCATGGCTAACGGCACGGAAAGTTGAGATGAAAGAAAGTTGCAGATGTGAACGTTTGTGTTTCTGCTTTTTCTTTTTTCCTCTCTCCCTCACTGAACACACACATCCTGCAAACTTTTTCAGGTTTTTTTTTCCTCCTCTCATTTTACAGCTCACGTTCCAACTTTGTCTCAAACTTTGTTTCTCCCCAAACCGAGTATACTTCTGAAATCTTAAAAATATCCTTTCATAAGAGTATGCGAGGGATGAAAAAAAAAATCGCCTGAGCAGCAGGACAGCATTCCCATGGTGCAGCAGTCTCCAGTTTTATTGCCACCCTGCCTTCTTAATACACATTATTTATGAAACTCCTTCAGGTTTAGTTGCTCGTTTATTAGTCTTATGTTACTCGTGATGTCAGTCTTCCACACACCTGATTTACAGATAGGCAAAGACACAGTAACACTTTTATAGAACTGTAAACTGCTCCGGTGATGCTGATGGATGGCAGCAGCAGTACAGTACCTCTAGTGTTGCACATGACCGCGGGGTGTGTGTGGTTTGGGGTGGGGGGCTGGTCGATTTAAAATCCTCTTCTATACCAAAGCCGCTACAATATTTATCAACCTTTTAAGTGAAGCAGCTCAAAGACAAACGCCACCTGAGGGAAATCTCTCCCCCCTCCCGTTAGGTATGAGTCTCACTGTTTCATGGGAATGCTGCACTCCTAATGGTCCGTGAGGCTCATACTTGTTGATTTAATGCGCTCCTTAAAAACGCACGGTTCGCACATAGCAAAGTGTAGGATCGCCTTGAGAGACGATACGCATGGATCCAAGCGCGCCGACACCCCCTCGCTTCTCTCGTATGGGGCGAACAAGTCAATTTTATAGAGACAGATTGGCCTTTAGACCGTGGCTGCAGACCTGGCTCATCTCAAAGTGCTCTGCAGCGGCCCCTGCAGTGAATCATCCGGACTCGGGCCAAGGCCGCTTCACAGATAACACAGTTCCCTTTGAGGTAAAGGCTGGTTGGCTGCCAGTTTCCCTAATGGGAGATTGTTTATACTTTGAGTTTTTTATCTGTTTGCGAAGGGCCCTCCGCCGCACAAAGGCTGGAGCTCCTCTCGTAAAAGCTGGACACCGCTGTGCAAAAATCACGTAAATAAATAAATGGAAGGAATAATCGGTCAAGGTGGGTGGAGAGCCCGTCGCATGCAACCCAAAAAAAAGGCAAAAAATGGGGCTCCGATGATATCTCCCGGACCAGACATACGCGGGTCCACTTTGCCGTGAAGGGGGAGCGTAAACACGGGCTCGCTCGCTCATTTAAGGGGCAAAACACTTTAAAGAGTCTGATCCCAGGCCTTGATAGGGAGCTTTCCATAATGCCTTTCTTCCAAGAGAGCAGCATTTTCATGGCGACTCCGACGGGCAAAGTAACTGATGTAGACGTTTCAGTGTCTGGCCGCAAGAATTTCGAAGGCGGCCGTTTAATGCACTTATTATTGGGTGATTATTGTTGGCTGTGCTGGTAATGCACAATTATGGCTCATTCAATGAACTTTATTTCAAGCATATCAAATCTATTTTCAGCCTCATATAGATGAAACAACTTCCCTGGTCCGTTGGCAAACAAACATTAACACTTTTGTGCCATAAGCCAAATAACTCCCTCGCATGAAAATAATGCATTTGGGCTAAAATTAGAATTCAAGTCGTTTTCAGATGCTAAGTGAAATTGGCAGAGTACGAATTTGTTGTGGTTTAGGAATGACTTTGTTATATTTATACACTGGCATACTGTACATGGAGAAATCTTTGTAGTTCAGTGTTAGCACTATTCATGTTCATATGAGTGGGAAATATCCAATTATTTAGTCATTTACCTGCAGTAGCATTACATTTTGCTAATTTGAGGTATCGTTTCTGTTTGTGTGTGTGTTTTTTTTGTTATAAGTGTTTTAAACTTGTTTCCTCTCACTCTTCAATCTAAAAAAGTGCATGTTAGCAAGCTAATGCTAGCTATGTCTTTTAGCACGCTAGGTTAGCTGGAAAACAGCCACACCTGGCAGGTACTGCCTGTAAATATTTCCTAACACTTAATCTCTCATTTGCATCCATCCTGTTTTAATTCAGTAATGCTAAATAATAAGTAAAGCTGTTTTAATCTAATAACGCTAAAATCTCCATTCAGCTAACCCTTGCTAACCTCGGCTAAGTTTGAACTCGTGGAGCGTCGAGGTTTTGTGTTACGTGCTATTTTTACTCGGGTTTGCCGACAGCTCGCGAGCTATGATATCACAGCAGCAGCAGCCCAGAGTGAAATAATGAGCAGGTCACAGACTCTTCCCATGGACAAAACACTGGGAAGTGACCAGCTTCAACTCCCACCCTGTCTGGCCCGAGCGACGTGGCCATTATCTCCCTGCTGTATTCACCCCCCCCCCCTCTGTGGCCACCGCCTGACTCTCACCCCCCCTCCCCGGCAACAAAGACCAGAAGAGCTGCAGGTAGCGATGCTGAACCGGCTCCTGCTTCTTTCTTTTTTTTTCATTTTCCAACAAAAGGGCCTCAGTGAGTAACCCTTTGAGAAGTTTATGAAATTAACCAATTAGGACCTGCAGGGTAGTGAGATAGAGACAAGAAAGGAAAAGAAAGACCCTTCTCTCTCTCTCACACACACATTGCCCGCTCTCCCAAAGCCCAGCATGGATTAATCACTCTGTCTGGACGAATGAATGGTGGTTCACATCGCCGAGGCCTGTTCTTTACAATTAAATAGTTAGACAATAAAACTCACGCCATGGAGTCTGCTCAGGCCTTCGCGGCCCCATCTCACTGCACTACTTTGTCCTTATGTTGTTTTTGCACATTGTTTTCCACCTTTTTTTAAAAAATTTTCTTCTCTCTCTTCCCGGCTTGTTTCTCAATCTCTCTCTTGCTGTTTCTTTATTTCCCCCCCCCATGCTTTATACTGTAACTCTCAACATCCCTCCCCACCTCTTCTAACTTTTGCTTTTTTTCCCCCTCGCAATCTCTCTTCTCCTCTTTCTGTTCTTCATCCCCCTTTCTCTATTTTTAATTCTTTTTCCCATTTCTCTCGTATTTTGCTAAGAAGGAGCAGAACGGGATAATGAGGCGAGGAAAGGTCCCGGCCCATTGGCTTTCGATGGAGGAGAGCGGCAGATTTGTACGACTCTTTATGTTTTCATGGCGTCGAGTCGGTTGAGTCAAATCACTCGCTGGTAAACATATCGATAGGCGGCCTCGCGCCGCCTCATACGCACATCGAGCAGCGCTGCACCACAGATACACGGCAGTGTTGAGTTCATTATGGGTCGACTCCGGTTGGTTGGTCTCGATGGGTTTTTTTTTTTTTTTTTGCATTTTTAGAAAACAAACTGAGAGTGCACATTTACTCTTATCTGATGATTTTCTCTCTGGGTGGAACTTGTTATTGCGTTTATGGAAAATTAAATGCCAGTAAATGGCTTAAAGGAAAGGGAGGATTACACATGACTAATAAAACAATTGCTATTGTGCCTTAGTGCTTCAGACTCCAGTCAGTACGACAGCCAGAGAAGAAAGCTTGTACCACAGCTGAACAATAATGCAGGGGTTTTGATGTTAGGTGGGTTGTCTGTCAGCTCTGCGGTTCTGTTTTCCACCTTTGGTACCAGTTTGGTTAACCTGTTTAGGTGCAACGGGAACCAGGCGAAACCGAGACCCCGCGTCTTCAGCCTTTTCACAGTTTACCCCCCTTTAAATGTTACCCACACCCAGAGCCAAACACTCCACCACCAAGGTGTAGTTATGAAGTTTTGTTTTATGTTTCAAAAGCACCGTTGTGTGACTAAGTCCAGGATTTAGACTTTAGTCTGAAGGGCAACATCTTGACATCTGTAATCTTGAGCTGAGGCCCAGATTGGAACATCTGAGGTGTGATCGCTTGCAGCCGTGCAGCTCGCTGAGCTCTGCAGTCCAGAGGTGAGGGCTGAGGTAAAGTTACAGCACGCAGAGCCAGGGTGACCCAAGTTAAACCTCATTCTTTGTTATCTTTAACTGTCCCTAAACACAAAAAACCAGCTCCGAAACACGAAATAAGCACACGCACTTGTAAACACAAACACAATTACCTGCGTTCACACCCATGCTTTTCTACACAACGAGTCACGCAGACAACAGAGGACAGACGGCGACTTGTGTCCAGCAGCGCGGCCACTCGTATCCCCCCCGGGGACCCGGCATTTACTACAAAACAAATAACAGGAAGCCGGACTGGCCGCGCCGTGAGAATTTCAACAATCCCCACCCTTGTGTTTCGTTCCTTCCCTTCTTCTGCTGACTTAACTTTACGACCTCCTCCGGCCTCGTGTCGCCTCGGTCAGATGTGGCCCGGAGTGGTTTGACGCTGAGCAGCGGTGCTGGGTATTGTTTCAGACACACCGTGACTCAGGGTTTGTTAGTGCCGTTTTTTATTTGCTTAATTTAGAAGTAAATAAGGCCGAAGGAAAAGGATCGGAGGGAGTCGGTTCGCATGTACGCACGAGTTTTTGATATGAAAAAGGACAGTGAAATAGAAAGAAAACATATCTGCGGTCTGGATTGTTGCAGGGTTTCTGTCTCAGCTGCTCTTTGTCAGGGTGTCCTTTTTCCTCCTGTGACTTATTGCAAACGCAGAAGTTGAGTTTGCCTTGGAAACTCTCGGTGCCATCTCAGATCTTCCTCGCTTGACTCAGAGGCAATTTTTTTTTTTTTCCACGCGGAGTTCTTCCAAGTAATTTGTAAAAGTGGCCTGCTAAAAGCTTTTCTCCCTTTGAAACCTCTTGTTCCGAAATGGAGAAAGACGCTATTTGAAAACTCCGTCACGTTTCCCCTGACTAAATTAGCCTTGACATGGCAGTAAACGGATGAGTTAGTAGGTTATTTTGTCCATTATAAACAGCACCGTGACGGATCAGCGAGCCAGCTGTTGTCTCCAAACTCGCCATGGATTTCAAAATAATATTTTCGTAAAATATTAAGTGTGGCATTGGCACATTAAACCTTTTATTCTCTGCTGTTAATCTCCACACACATGAGCGCACAGCCTCCAGCGGTGAGTAACGTAGGTTTGGTTGTAAATCCCACGCGCCGGTTGTAAAGCTGATTTACAGATGCGATGGCCGCAGTCGGTTACAGTATGAACTAAATATGGCACGGCTCTGTTTATCTTCCAAATCTGAATGCTGGAGAACGTTTAATTAGTGTCAATAGTGGTTTAATTATCCCATTCGTTTTCATGTCATAGATTATGGGCAGCGTGCTGCGCTGTATAAATACACTTGTGTTACTCTCGTGGAATGCGTGGAAAATGACCAAGATGTAGTAGTACCCTAAAATTTCACATCCCAATACTCAGCTAATAGATCATGATCACGCTGGGGAGAGGAGCTGACTCTTTGCTCGCCGCATTTATGCAGCTTCATATTGAATTTGAACAAAGAGCAGGCCCGTGCCGACGTAGATGTTAATCATCATGCAGCGGCATTGGATTTGGAAGCCCTCGTGTTTCATGCTTAGACACGAACCGACTTTGGACAATGTCATCAAGATGGAAATAAACAGCCCGGGCCGAGCGAGGGCGGAGAGGTTTGGAAAACTGATTACAGGCCTTCGATCTCTAGCCCACACTTGACCAAAGAATCAACATATTTACTGTATAACATTTCAGGAATAGAAGGAGATGAGGCGCCGAACAAAAAAAGGAGAAAAGGGGGCGGGGGGGTTAACATAAAATAGCATCACTCTTTTCGATTGCCAGTTGCAGGGTATTTGCCAGGAACAACATCGAGGGGAGTCTGAGGAGTGAACTTTTTTTTGGATGCATTACTTTTACAACCTTTACTGAACTCTGTCCAACGCACTTAAAAAAGTGATCACTGTCACTTTTTTGGAAGCCGCGGCGACCCGAGACCCTTATCTCATCTCTGTCAGTGTCTCCTAAAAGCAGACTGTACCACATTCAGGGTATTTGGGGTAAGAGTTTTTTTTATCGGCCGTGCTGCACCCCTGCACTCGGCTTGACTCTCGCAGGATAAATGGCATCTGTAATCTGTGTTTGTTTTTATTCGCGTGTGTGTGCGAGCGAGCGAAGGTGAGATAACGCAGAATACGTCAGCCCGGAGCTTAGATTAGGTTTAGACCATGTTGAGTGATTCACTTCTGGGTTATCTTAATTCTTTAAGATAAGGCGGACAGTTCTCAGACTCCCACACTCTGGCTGTTTCGCCACGTTCCCTCGCTGCGGCCGGATCCTACCTGTGGTCTGGACCCGTGCGAAAGTAGGTTAAACCACGGGGAAGTTTCGATCCCGGGCTCGGAGGCGCTGTGAGAAGCCACACACCGGTGCGTTGACCCATTCGTGCCGTTTAAACTCTGCAAAGCGAGCCTTAATAAGACGCATAAAGCAGTCATCACGTCAGCGCTAACGCTCACATTTGGGTTTAATTGCCCCGCGTGCACTACGGCGCGATGGCCTCAAATGGCTCGTAGTCAAGGCTTCAGCCGGTGATCTATTCTCCAAAGACAAATGGCAAAACTGTAATACCACTTATTTTCTTAACCTCGAGCCAAAGTATAATGAACATCTGCAAAAATTACACGTCTTAATAACATTTTCCAAACGGCTCTCCACAGTTTGACGTCACCTCGGCCGCCCCTCTCTCTCCCCTGCCATCGTTGCCCCCAAAACTCACACTGCGCCCCTAAAAACGTTTCCTTTCCCGCTCGCAGTGACAGACACCATTCATTAGTGCCCGTATATTTGTCCGATGGCTTTCGGGCCTTTTCTAAACAAAGGGGCTGAAGCAAACGGCCGGGAGTGTCTTAATGGCCTCCCCAGCTGTCGATGCGCTAATTGCGCGAGGCCTCGGCGCGCCGCGTATCCGTCTTCGGGCCCGTGATGGATCTCTGGGAACGTTCGCAGATGAGACCTGTCGCAGATGAGACGGCGCACCCAGCGCAGAGAGGACGGCATATATCACTCCTGGTTTTTGATGAATAGTTTCCTTTTCCAAACACAGCTGCTGAGTCAAAATTTAGGTTTTTTTTTTTATCTTCCCCCCGCCGTCTTCCCCGCTGCCCCAAGAAAAAGAAAAAAAAAAGAACGAAGACACTGTAGATAAATGTTAGTGTCCAGTCCCACCTGAAATCACTCAGTGGTGCACGGGATACAGTGTGGGATGCATTATCCATGTCCGCCTCTGGAACAGCGCTTGACCGTCCTCCGCCGTAAATTATGGCGCAGCGCAGTCCCATCTGTTGACATACTTTAAAGCCTGAAAATTATTTTCTGAGAGAGACGTGAGAGCATGTCGAGAAGGTTCAGCTAAATAAATAATTTCGCAAAAGCTTGTTTTCGGGTCCAGCGCTTAGATTTATTGTAATGCACCTTTGCGAGTAATACGAGCCGGTGTTGACCGCGCCGGGTGACTTGAAAGAACTTAAACTTAGAGGCCTTCACTTGGTATTGGTTCCCTCTGCGTTACATTAACGCCGGCTCGCCCCCACGTACCCAAATTCTTGCGCCGCTCAGTCCGCTCTGGTATGTGGTAATAGCTCGAAGCCTTTTGCCATTGTTTGAGAGATTAATCCAAAGAACCTCACGGTGCCACGAGACCTTTGCAAATCTGGTGGCGTGCAGTGATATTCTCCGATTGCACAACTGCGACCGTCCATTTTTACTGAGAGCGAGTAACTGAGGTCTATGTGCTGATGAAGACCATGTGAGACAGGGTCAGTCCCTGAGAAATCCAGTTGATGGACCTTGAGCCGGGACGGTTTTGTCCAAACTAGTGTTCAAGTATGCAAGCGTCACATACAGTACTGACTTGGTGGGGTTTGCTTCAACATCAGCCACCTGATGGAGATGTTTTATCCATTGTAAGTAAAAAAAAAAAAAAAAAGTCCCCCTGGCAGCGGCTCAGCTCAGCGTCTGCCATCACTGAGCTGAAAGCGCTGATCTGGATCTGCTGGAAGCCGGTTTGAGTTTTCAACACAGGGAAAGTTTTTCTGTTCCAAAATAGAGCTGGAAAGTTGAAGTTTGAATCTCAGCTCTTTGAGTAATGATTATTGGGCAGCACTTTTAATGAAGAAGTGGTTCATTACACGAAAATAACGCATGTGTCAGCAGATATAACTCCCGAGGGCATAATGAATGAAAATATTTTATCCACTCTCATGTAAAATGTACTTTATTCTTCTTAAAACTACATTATAATGTGTCTTTTTTTAAGCTCCTTCCCCTCTAAGTGTGTAACAATGGTCCAGCTGTACTAATGCCTTCACACACACACACACACACACACACACACACACACGGCTGAACCAAATCGCTCCGATGAACAGAAATGACACAATCTCGCCGCTTCGTCTGAGAACGGGATCGTCGCCGGAGCAACAGAGAACTATTCTCAAGTTCTGCCCGTCAACGCCGCGTCGTAAATGTACGCCGTCGACCCCGGGTCGTTGTCCTTTTTTGTGAGAGGAGATAAGAGGGACGGTGAAAGATAGATGGAGATTAAAAAAAAAAAATATATATATATATATATATATAGAGAAAGCGCTGAGTGAGAAAGTGCGTTTGCTTAGATGCAGAAGATAAGTGAGTTTTTAAAATCTGTACGTCTGCCAAACGCATCTGCTAACGTTGTCGTATAAATCTGGTCTCTTGTTAAAACGCCATTCAGGGATCAGTCCTGCATTTCTCACACTGGGTCTTTTTTCCTGATTCGGATCCTTCATTGAGCAGAAAACAAACAAACAAGCAGAGTTAGATTATGTCAAAAAATCTTCTCATGGCGGCGACAAACCCCCCAAACCCTCCTCCAGTCCGCTTAGTGTTTGTTTCACGTGAGCGTGTTTGGCTTTCGAGTAATGAGCCCGATCTCTAAAAGGTACCCAGCAGGCCGGGGGAGCGCTTTTGACAATTCGTTTCCCCCGTCTGGCCGCCCTTAATCTGGATTAGTTGCGTTTCTTTCCTTGGATTAACAGCTCGTCGTTCAATTAAACATCACGCAGCCCACTGAGTTTGAATCGCGGGTATTGCGGCGTGCTTGCGGGGGAGCTCGGGGCGCAACTGAAAACGCTCCAACCTCGGCGTCTCCTCCGTGGGAATCCGGGCCTCCGCCGTTCCGGGCCAAACCATCTGGCCCGGAGAGGTTTTTTTGGCCTGCCGAGTCTTAGGGCTACCGTGCTATGTGAAGGCATTCCTAGACAATGTGGAGACATACGGAGAGGCGGGAGCTAGAGCGCTACAGAGACGCTCTCTGAGAGTCTTAACTATGAAAACATTCCTCAGAAGTATAATTTTTTTTTTTGCTTGAGTTAAAGCTGCATGAACAGAGACAAAGAACCATAGTATACAGGAACACTAAGGTTGGACTGAAGCCTCGTGAAAGGCGAAGTGGACAGAATAGAGCTTGCTCGCTTTTTTTAGCTGCTCTTATTCCAGCATCATTAATTCCAGGTTATAAATGAGTTATGAAATGCTGTTCATTAACATCTGCAGTTGCATTTTTACTGCAAGCATCCATGCAGTTCAACTGAGCTTCAGTACTTGCAGAGTTTTGCAGGATAAGGTGTTTTTTCTTGCACTTCTCACTATGTTTAATCATGTTAAAATACATAAGAAAACTTGAGCAACGACATGAATGAGAAAAACATTAATGGACAACCTGACCGCGTCTCTGGGCCCAAAGACGAGAATTAGCCGAGCCGGAAAACTGCATCGCCGCGATGGAAAATAAAAAACACGTCTCGTTGTGCTGCATCACACAGGAGGAGGTGGAGCTGCACGATAGCAGATGATCGATTCTTCCGTAATATTTCAAGATTTCATCGCGACTCTCCTGCTATTGTTTCAACAGGCAGGTATAAACAGCGGTGGGCCCGGAGCTGGATTTACTGGAAACCGGAGCCGCATGTCAGAGGAATCTCAAATGAAAGAGGAGCTCTGGTGTGCAGCGGGAAAAAAATAGAAACAGGAATTAAGCCCAGAGAGGGAGAGCGGAGGGCTGCGCATGTGATGGGGACTGAGAGGATTGGAAGTAAAACTGGAGCGATGAGAAGTTTTATTTTAGACGGTGGATATTGAAGGTTCGTGTTGCTTCCAGCGTGTTTGTGTTGCACCACCCCATGGTTCCATTATCATGTTCTATTTGGGGATTCTAATAAAATTCAATTCCCATTAAGCATCTGAAACAGAATCTCGGGGCTTCTTGAAGGGGAAACTCCCGACTTTTCGTTCCCCAGCATGGGTCGGGGTCGCCTGTGTCGCCCTTGTCGCGCCCCCAGTTGCAGGCCTCCTTTCAGATATATATAATGTGTCAGACCTGAACTCCTCAGATGTGAGAAAGTTATGTAGAGGGAAAGTAAGTCGTGTGAAGTCGGAGGGTTTGACGGAGAAAAGACCCTTAAAAGGTCACGAGAAGAAAAAAATAGTATTACTTCCTTAATGTGATTTATTTCCTGTAGAAACAGGATGCGCAGCCGGGACGTAATACAATGAGGGATCAGTCTGAAATATAAACCAGTCAGTTTGACAGAAGGCAGAAGGGGTGGGGGGGGTTGTTCAACGGCATGTGATGGCTTTTATCGGTTTGATGTTGAAATTACTGGAGGATTTACTGTCTTCCATAAAGAGGTCGCGAGGTCTTTATTACTGTAACCGCAGTGGTTTTCAAAGACAAACGCAATCGTCCACCATATCTGCGTCCGGCCGCCGATATCTGACGTGCGGTGAAAGGCCGGCATCGGCCGCTGGAGAAGAAAACCAGCAGAACAGCTGAGAGAGGGGCTGGAGGAAAAAAAGTGTGTGTGTGTGTGTGTGTGTGTGTGTGTGTGTGGTGCTGGGGGGGTGAAGAAGGGGAGGTTAAGAGCAGGGGAGAATAAAGAGAGAAAAGAAGCAGAGAGGACAGACAAGAGGCCCGATTGACTTTAGGGCCTCACTTGTCTTTTTCTGTTCTCTCAATTGCTGCCCTCATTCCCCTTTTCCACCCCCGACCCCCACCCCACCACCACCACCACCACCACCCCTTTTCTCTCTCAGTCCCGCTGCGACAAGTGGTTGGTTTCGCCCATGCGTGCCTGGTGGGGTGGCGGTGGTGCTGGGCTGGGGGTGGGGGCTGGTGGAGGTGAAGGTGGTGACTGCTCCTGTCGTTGAGTAGATCACATGTGACACTGTAAGCCCTTTTACCCTGGTGCAGCCCTTCTTAAATCCTCCTGTCTGCACTGACTGACATCGACCAGACGTCCAGCCCCCCCCCACCCTCCCGCGCGCCCCGGATGACGCGCGACCGTCAAACCGATGTTTTGATTTATTTTTGTTAACGGAGCGTCCACGGCGGTGATGCTGGCGCAGATTCTGGTCAGACAGGATGTTTGTCCTGAATCCACCGAAAGTCCTGGAAGTGGTACTGACAGTTTGTGGGTGAATGTTGTTTTCATTGTGAGGATTC
Source organism: Psettodes erumei (assembly GCA_016785225.1). NCBI lineage: Eukaryota > Metazoa > Chordata > Actinopteri > Pleuronectiformes > Psettodidae > Psettodes > Psettodes erumei. The sequence continues at coordinate 230,651 of JAFBJZ010000422.1, read as the reverse complement.
ATCCTGGAAAAGAAAGGCAGGTCTTATTTTACGTGCCTGAGGATGAGGCGGCTAAATGATCCGCTTCTACGTTCCCTTTTTTTTTTTCGCTCAGTCTCAACTCACCGTGGAGATTTCGGTTTCGAACACGACCTCGTTGTTTGAAACTCTGTGTGAACCCTGGTGTTAACATGTCTTGGCTGTTGTCGTTTGTGCGTTCAGCAGTGACGTTCAGGATGCCCGTGTATCTCACATCTTTGTCCCGCCGCAGATACTCATAATGGCTTCTGTTCTGTTGCCGTCGCTCCCAGACTAAACATCTCCCTCGCTAGTAAAAAACAGCAACTTCTGTCGGACTCTGGCGTTTTAATGAGCCCTTTGTTTGAGCGGCGGCTGATTGCTGGTCTTGCTTTCCCAAGTCAGAGGAGGAGAGGGGACAGCTCTTTTGTTGTCTGAGTATTTCATCCTGTCAAATACCCACAAGTCTTGTTGTCTGGGCAGTCTGTCTCTTCTTCTTTTTTTTTTTGTTGAGGGGGTAAAGATCTGGAGGATTTATTGAAAAGTGATAGAAATGAAGAACAGAAATCATCTGCTTTCTCCTCCTCCGACTCTGCAGCAGAGCTGCAGGAGAGGTCGCTGAGCGAACGATAAACCGGGCGGGGTTTCGACCCCGGAGCGCCCGACGGGGCTCCCACGGCGCAACCGCTCCGAGGGATTAATCATCACCTCCCGACCTCGCGCGCTGACCCGCCGAACCCTGGAGAAAACCCGGAGGTGTTATGGATGATAGCAGAGAGAAAGGAAGAGGAGGGCGAGGAAAGAAGAAGAAAAAAAAAGTCTTAAGAGCATGAGCTGCTTCCTCTCTCATGGGGCGTCCGTGGGCCCTTTATGAGTTGACAATTAATAGTCTCTGTAGGTTTCCTGAATGGGGAATTGAGACAAATTGTCTCTTGGCTATTCAGCTGCGTTCAAGCTCGCCGCGAGACAAAAAAAAAAGAGAGAAAAGAAAAAGAAAAGAAAAGAAAAAAGCAGTGGCTGTGAGGGCGAATTACCCATAAGGCTGTTTTTGAAACATTTCCTTTTTGTTTTGCAGACACAGGCCCAATGGGGAAGACCCCCATCCTCTTGTGTGTGCTCACACACACACACACACACACACTTACCCAGCAATGTGACCGTTTCCAAAAAGCCAGACATCTGCCAAAACAAGAGCCACTTTAAAACAGCCATCTCTCATCGGCTGCTCTCCTTGCGAACCGTTCGGCCACGGGACCGGTGAGAGAAAACAGATCGTATTGGGCCTGACGTTTGTTTGTTCGTGCTTGACGTCTGAAGGCAGAAATTATATTCGCTCATTTCGGTAGCCGCAAGAACGACATGCTATACGTCAGCTCGCGGACAGTGAGGCATTGATGTTACGGTCCGCGGCCTTAAATCAAGACGAGGGCGCCTCAAATTATGTGGAACTCCCAGGGAATGACAAGCGAGGCTCTTGCTCCATGGAGAAAGTTTTGGATGGCGTCCGTAAAAAAAAAAAAAAAATTGCAAAAGGACGAAGCTGGGAATTTCTGTGAACAGTGGGAGATAATGAAATGTGCAGGCAACATGGGAAGGCCATTGAAGTTTTTCCTTTTTTTCTTAATCCGCTAATGATGTCTCAGGGCCCGAGAATTCCCCCTTTGCCACAGGATTTCTTCCCATGCTATTTTGTCGCGGGGGCCGAAGCGCATACAAATGGCTTGTTAATTAAGATGGATGGTACTTCGAAAAGGCCCATCTTCGTGATAGAAAAAGGGAGAGTTAAACATGCCTCGACCTCCGTGGCGTGGATGTGCGTGCGGCGCGAAGGGGGACGCCTTCGCCGTCGCACATGTACGAACGAGTCGGCCGCGTGATTGGCGCTCAGTTGGCGCTTTCGCCCGTTTGTATCTGTGAGAAAGAGAAGCAGAGCTATCTCAAGGCTCTCCGGTCTGTTTCCATGAATGGCCTCAGCAGGGGGAAACTGTCCCTCATTGTCAAGTTATTTGGCAGAAGTCGTTTTTTTTTAACGCCACCTCATGTTAAATTCATCAACATTTCTCCGTCATTTTTTTTTAACGTTCCTTTGCCCCTCAGAATGTCCTCGCATCGGATTTTCTTGCCAAGCTGTTTCCTGCTGAGGCCCAAACGACCGCGGCAGATGTATGGCGCAAAAGTGCAACAGCTTTCAAAAAAACCCTCCAAAACATTGATGGTTATTTCTTGGAGTCCGATTTGCCCGTGCGGCGTGAAGCAGAGTTGCCGTTGTGGTATATTTAATTTAAAACCACATGAATCCATTTAAAGTTGGTCTACACCGACTCCTGAGAAAAATGATCTGGGTCCAGCAGCGGCTAGCTGCTAATGTGGTGCTGGTTGTGTGCTTGTTTTTAGCGTAGCATAGTTAACCTGCCATGAAGCTAACACAAAACGAACTTAGAGAAGCTCCACAGCATTAAGGAGGATATAACAGATCAATAATTATTTTCTTTCTGGTTGAGAGTTACATAAGATTTCAGTACGACTCAGGACTTCCAGAGGCAATTATCTTAGCTTAGCATAAAGAGCGGAAGCAGGGGGAAGCGTCTTTCACTTGATTCTGCACAAAATGTGCTTCTGCAGCACGAGTTTCGTGCCTCAGCGACATTGATTGATGCCTGACCTCCGTCAGTCGGCAACGGTGAGATTTTGGGGCCAAGGAGCGTAGCTCCACACAGTTTCGAACGCCAACAGACGCACAATAAATAAAGCAGCAAACCGCAGTGAAATGTAAACTCGGGCCCATTGTTCCCAGCTATCACTTAATCTTGTTTTTAGTTTGGTCAGCAGGAGCTGTGGGTGGCTGTCAGGTTTCCTCCTGGGGCATAGGTCAGCCACAAGTTTGACTACTGTGCCCCCCCCCTCCACCTCCACCCCCGTCCATCCACACACTGACACACTACCCACCCTCACTCCTCTCCATGTTAATGTTTTGAGGGGGTTTTCATATAAACAGCTGCTAAAAGAAGGGGGGGGGGCCTGGAGCTTTTCACAAAACAGTCCTGTTTTGGATTAAAGCTGGTTTCTATACCAACCCTCATGTACACACATGTACTTACACATTCCTGACTCACTGCCCTCCACTTACATTGTTTACGTGAAATAAGCAGCAGTTAAGTATCATCTCTTTTTTAAAAAAAAAAAAAATTCAAATTTCGATTCTCACCTCAGACGTCCGGTAAAGTTCTCAGCTCATCTGGAGCTGGAATCCAAACCCGGCTTTATGACACGAATAGAAACCTGGACAGTGGAAACCCCCCACACACACACACACACACACACACACACACACACACACACACACACACACACACACACACACACACACACACACACACACACGCCTTTTTTTTTTCTTGACCCCAAAACTGAGAGGGAACAGATTCACAACCCCGCAACTAAAAGACAGACAAACAAACAAACAAAGTGGAAGGATGCAGAGTCTGACGACAACATGTTTGCGATGCCATCTGAATTCCTAATCACTACGGAAATCAGATCTAAGGAGTTGATAATCAAATCAGCGCCAAACATCATTACAGTCGGCTAATTGCTCATCCAAGATTTCAGGGTTACAGAATTATCTTAGTGCATGGGGGAGGTAATAATAATAATTAGGTCAGATCCAGACAGAGATCTCTCACTAATGCACTTTTTCTGCCCCCACCGGCTCCTGTAAATCTCATGCATTTATCAGTGGTTGACAGCAAACTGTAAAATGGATGCAGTAATAGTCTTTAAAGCCTCTCGCAGACCTTCCAGAAGTCTTGGAAACCGACAGGGGCTTTAGAAAATGATCCGTGATATCTACTGTACATCACTGAGATTTCACATTTATCTGTGAAAAATCCCACTGATGTGAAGCCCGACGTTAAAAACTGGGCCACGTGAAACAATCTTCCAAATCGTACACACATTTTTTTTGTTGGCTCCAGACGAATTAAATCAAATTTACATATGACAGTGATATATCTTTTTGGTTTTTGCCTCAACATTGGTTGAAGAAGATCTTGGATCTCTTATCTGCAGTAGAAAAATACACTAGTACAAGTACACTCATGTATAAGGTAGCTATGGTTACGCATGGTCCCTTTGATGTTACTGCATTAACCTGCAAACTATATTTTGGTTGTTGTAAGTGATCCAGGTGGCGACAACTCCGACTACCTTGTTTAAACTCCGGCGATGTGTTATACTGCAGCTGCTGGACGAGAGCTGAAGCACATATGTCCAATTTTGGGGATTTTCCCTCCTTTCATATCAGTTGAAGGATTGCACGCTCGTCCACGGGCTGGAAAACATTCTCCAACCTCGCGTCCTTTGTAAACCTCTGTCGAAAGTCTATTTCCATTGAGATTAAAACAACGCAGGCCCCGAAAAATTGACGAGAGTTGGCAAACTGCAAATGAGTTTATCTCGTGTTGAATATGAAATGTTATTTTTAGCGCAGTGAGAAGCAACTGCAGCTATCAGACGTAGAAAAGGAGGAAAAATATTTCACTCTGAAATCTAGCGTTTCTAACACCCATGTGAAATATTAAACCGTGAAGTACATCAGTAACTGCACTTAATGACTCACTGTGCTGGATGTTGTTTATTTCAGCTTGAAGCTGAAGGTTTCTCAGCCCCAGAAAAGGTCCAAAAATCCGAAAGTCGAATAGTTTGGGATTTGTTTTCAGAGTTTTTATGAGCAGTTGCAAAGTTTCTCTCCTCTCCATGGTCTGCGTGGCTTCGATGTCATGATTGGAGGTAATTGCGGCGTGATAAGACTCACGCAGAATCAGTGGCACCGGCATGGAGACTGATAGACGGCCGACTCTATCGGTTCTGGTCTCCTTCCACTTTGTTTTCAAAAAGCCCTTAAAAAAAAAAAAAAAAAGACAGGCAACTGATAAAGAAGAAAATACATTTCTTTCCCTGCATCTTCAAAGCCTGTTTTTCACAAATAGGCTAATTATATTGTTTTTTACCTTTCATCTCGCGAGGAGGAGGAAAATGCTTGATGTTCCTGTAACCTTTTAATCCAGGGATACAGAACGTGCTGCGTTTTAATAGGCCGTGCTCATTTCCGACGACGGCTTTGAGTCGCGCTCCGGCTTCAAGGAGAGCGGAGGCTTGTCTCACCTCCATTAGCGCCGCTCTGATCTCACACCAGGTCTAATTAAACTTTCCATCCGACTCTCCCCCAGGTAGGAATAATAGGCAAAGAGTTATGGCTGTTTATAGTGAAGAAGAGCCCCAGTTCGTGCCGCTCACGGGTCGGATATGGTACCGTTTAAAAAAAAAAGGGCAATCCGTCACGATTCGTTTCCTCTCTCCTGTGTGCGTCTGCGAGCACGGAGCCTCTTGTGAAACGAGACGCCGGTCCAGATGACCCGGCGGGGCCGTTCGTTCTGTTGGGTTATATATCCCAGCAGAAATGCTCAGAGGGGAACCTCGCTTGGCAGGGGTTTGCAGCGGGGGGGTTGAAGGGGCCCGCTGTAGACAAACAATCTTTTCGCAGTTGGTGAAGTGGTCCACTGAGAGGACAGTGATCCCCTTTATGAAAACCACTTGTCCGACGTTGTCTCTCCCCTTGTTGGTTACATAAGGCCAAGGTGCTTTGTGATCGTTTGCAGGCTCTCCTGTTTTGTTTTGTCTGTCTCTTTCTCTTACTCAGCCCTGCTCTTTTTCTTTCTTTTTTTTTTTGTCTTTCCACGGGACTGCAGTAGATTTTTTTTTTTTTTTGGGGGGGGTGGTGGATTTGAAGGGGGATATGATCGCATCCTGACTTCTCTCTCGCGCAGCGCGCTGAGGTTTGGCAGGCGTCCAGCTTTGTCTGCTCTTTCCCGGGCACATTCCCATCTCCGGCGTACTCGAATTCCTGTCTCCAGAGCGCGCATGCACTTTGCCGGGTCCGATGACTGCGGTTGGAAGATGAATTGCTCCGCAGGCATTTGTTTGACAGATCGGGCCAGTTGCGATTGCACACGTGTTCAAGAAGCCGTGCGCGAGAGATCAGTTTGACCTTGTCTTAATTATTTAGTTGTGTTTTCGTCCTTGTTGTTAAAAGACAGAGCCGCGGTGGCATTTTAACCAGCGTTCTTGACCCGTAGAACCCAGGAGGTTCTTAAGCTCCATAAATCCAGAGCCGAGAGTCGATGACGTTCTATCTAAACAGATGAAACAATCGCAAGGAGGGGTAGAAGGGGAGGGCGAAATCTTTGTTTGTCTCCAGAGTTGCAGGAAGCAAGTTATGTTGAAAGTGGCATTCAACACCCCCACCCACCCTCAACCCCCCCAGCCCCCAGTCCACCTTTATAAATTCTCTATACATAGCAAGGCATTCATCAGACGTGAGCAGATCATGCCATACGGTGTTCAGATTAAGCAAGGCAAACACAGACGCGGGCCTGGGCTTTTTCGAGACGCTCAGCAATCCATTTCCAGAGTTGAGAGGATGACAGTTTCCTTCATACAATCCGGTGGCTCCTAAATAGCGCAGGGACTTTGGGTGAAGAACGGTTTTCCAGCAAGCGGGAGAGTTCAGAAAACCTCTGGAAGCACGATCCTTCGCCGAAGCCGCTGCGGCGAGCGAACCAGGACGTCCTTGATGACCTACAGGGGCGCGGCTCCGCGGAAGGTCTCGTCGTCATTTGGAAAGGGATCGCAACCCCTCCGTCCGAACATGAGAAGGCTCGGCGATGACTCCTCTGCTCCTTTTGGGAATCTGATCCTTTGTATTTTTCTGCCTCTGTTGGAATACTCTGCTAACCAGCCCAAGCTGTACCAGCTTTCCACCCGTCCTCGGCCTCAGAGCTGTCCTCACATTACACGAGGCCCCGCCGAGGCATTTAGACCAATGTAACCTTAGATAGCCATCATGTCATCGTAAACAAACATGCATTATACCTTCAGATTAGATTAGTTTGGGTTATTTATTTACCAGTGGAATCGGCTCGTTTCAAAGGCCTTTTCGGGTCTGACTCTCTTTTATGGCATTGCAAAAATTCCTTTGTGCCATTTCGCTGCGCCAAAACCCTGAGTAATTTCATTTAACAGCATATGATTCTGGCTCTGATTCTATGATGAAGTGTTATATTTGGAATTGATTTGTGATCCCAGTTTTTTTTCTTCTTCTTCTTTTTGACACATCGCTTCCAGCGCGGTCTCATGTGCACATCAGTGAAAACGGATGATGCAAAGTGGAATCGTTCAATCTCAGAGGCCAAGTATAACGAGAGCTGGAAGCCTGCGCTTCCCCCCTCCCCCAACCCTTGACCCCTGCTCGTCAACAGCATCTAATGAGACATTTAATCATTTTGAAATGATTGTTTCCTGCAGGAGGCGCACCCTGCTCCGGTTTTTTTTTATGATCGGATGAGCTCAACATTTACAGGCCAATTGTTGCATCAGTTGCACTCAGGGGTCGCGTACATTTTTTTTTTTTTTTCCATCAAGGCCTGCTTTGGAAAAGATGTTTGCGCTAATGATGTGAATTTTACTCCTTTCACTGAGGTTCACCGCGTTCAATGGAGCAAACATGCACTGTATTACTCATCTGTAATGCAAACCATCGCTCACTTAATTAATCAGACCCTCTACCGGTTATTAGAAACAACTGAGTCGGTAACTGACAAAATATGTGCACAGCCTACACGGGATTGCGTTCAAATAATACATCTCCTGCTCCTGCATTGACCCCCCCCCTCCTCCTCCGGTCTGTCTGTCTGCAGAGGAGTTGGCAGCACTACAAGTACGAGACGTTTTTAAGTGGGAAACATATGAAAACCGGTACGACTTCCACCCTCCTCAGATGTGGGGAAAATGGCAGAGGTTGTTTGCGCTCCACGACGCAGGTGATGCTTTTACCTTCAGCTGTAACCACAACCCTCTGGTTACTTTGGATACTGCAGAGCGGTGGGATGGAAGACTTATTGCGGGTTATTGTGTTACTCCTGAGGTAAAAGTCTGCACTTTGATGTCTGTAGTCTGCTTTTACGTCTACGTGCGAGTCTTTTTGAAGATGGCGAAAGAAGCAGCGGGACTTCGATGACTTTTACGGGTCATCAAACAGACATTTGCCTCAACTGTCTTTGCTCGCAGATACAGTAGTTTTAGTGTTGCACGCCAGGGCCTTTGAAACTTCTGCCTCCACCCCAATATAATGGAGGTTAATGGAATTTCATTTGTGGCGCTACAATCCACAGAGGTCTCTATCAACAGATTTCTTAGGGACTATATCTGTGGAGGGAAGTAGTTCCAGCGAAGTCTGTCAAGTATCCAAAATAAGTGGGACATTATTACTGGAAGAAAAGTTGTTTTTTTGAGATTTTAAATGTATTTTCCCATGCTTTTAGCCCCACAAATGAAATCCCATTCACCATCGTTATTATACTGGGGTCACAGCAGAGATCTCAGGACATGAGATATCTTGAAACCGTGGCACTTGGAAAAAAAAAGCCTTATCTGCATTACTGAATGCTTTGAGAGGGTAGAGGGGAAACAATTGTGTTTGTATAATACAGGTGAACTAACCCTTTAAATTTAAATTTCATGAGGAGGGAGAGAGGAGACAAACGAACACGAGCTCAGGCATCTAAACTTGCCCACCTGTCGTACCTTCGTATCTCATACGAGCTCTGGGAGTTTTTGGCGACAGGATTAATTTATCACTGCTGAGTTCGAGCTCGGCGCTCAACCTCTCTGAAAAAAAATACCCTCCATCACTTAAGGTCTCATAATCGACAGCGCTCAGGGAAGCACTTGACGCGTGAATCATTCATACCTCTCCATAAATAATAAAACCCTGGCAGCCAGTTAGCAGCACCTGCAACTTGAAACAGTAGTTCATGAAACACAATCTTTTACCTTGTAAACTAATGTGTTTCACCTGCCTCTGCCGGTGGCGTCTGGGCCCGTCGCAGACAGGTAGCGGGGAGCAAAACCTCTCTTCCTGCTTCTCTCAGCCCCCTCCACCCCCCAACCTGACCTTGCTTCCTCTTCCTCCAATGATTTTTTTTCAGCAGAGCTCTTTGATACGCTCCGGTCCCGTGGGAGCCTTGGCAATGCAAACTGGAAGCGCGAGGGGTAATTATTTCTCAAAACTGCACTTCTACCCTAATTAGCTCGCTCCTCAGAAGTGGGCCCTGCATTATTTACACATCAAGGGGACACACGGGGCGGGAGATAAATATTCATTGTTTGTTGACTCTGCCCCGGTCCCTCGGCTCGGGCGCAAGCCGAGTCGAGAGCCGCCCCGCCGCCGCCGTTTGTGGCTTTGTTTACGCGACTTCTGCCTCGCCGGTACCCGGGACATAATCTGGCTTGTTCGCCTGTAATTATCTGCACTCGTGCAGACACCGGCTCAGATTAAGTGGGCAGCATCCTCCTCCGGGCGCGGGCAGGGCGGACGACTAAGCGCTCAGTGACGAGGTTTCTTGTAATTGTGACCTTACGCAGGCTTGCCCCGTGTCACAGTAGTAAACACTGCGAGGCGTATTTTACTCTCTTTGTTTCAGCGTCTTGTTCTGGGTCATCTTTAATGAACTTGGCTTTTTTTTTCCTCTAAAAGGAGTCGGTGGCAGCTGTGACGAACAGTTTCCTGCTTCTGTCCGTTGCAAAGCAGATTTGTGGGGACATGTGACGTCTGCTTTTCCTGGCAGTAGCAGGTTATGAATAGACTGCTGTATCTGCCCCCCCACACCCACCCACCTCGATGGTCGTATGACCTTGAGGCCCATTGTCTGCTCTGTAGATGCCCGCTGGGAAACTGGGAAAAAAAAAAGAAGCTGCCCCCATTATAGACTTTTGACAATTGTTCTTTTCCCATTTCCTATTCCCTCTATCTAATGTGTAGTTTCACATGTGTGTGTGCGTTTCAAGGGGTTGTGAAATAGAGTTGGGGGGTTTTGGGGGGGGTATCTTGTGATGCCTGGCACAAGAATTACCATAATCACTGTCAACATTAATGGAGATCTTATCGCTGGAGAATTCAAACACGGCTTTTCCATATTTATAGAGGCAATAAACAGAGAATGCGCAGCAAAATGTCTGTTATGATTCAAAAGCGAGTCGTGTTTACTGGCTTTGAAATGCATATTTGGGTTAGTGGATGAGGCGGAGGGGATCACAGTTTAAGTTGTGGGATATGAGTGGAAATGTAATATCGCCACACGAGACGGAGAACATCTGAAACCATAAATGTCTCACTCTCACTGTCTCCAGGGTTTCCACTTTCCCTCAGACGTTTGTGGAACAGCTTCTCATTGTGCCGCTATAGGTGCTTTCTCTGAGGCAGCGTTCTCGCTGCCAGCTGTTGCTCTAATATTCCTGATATGTAGTTGTTTGGTTTGTTTTAATATGTGTGTGTCATGCCAGACATTGGTGAGCTTGGCCGCTGATGTTGGGCGACGACGCCTGGCTCGTAGTCCTCGTCCCGAAGGTGCTTGGTTGAGGTCGGGCTTCTGCGCGAGCCAAGTTCTGGAAACCAATTTTCTTCATGGACCTGGCTTTGTGCATATGCAGGCACTGTCCTGCAGAAAGAGGAAAAGCCCTTCCCTGAAGCGTTGCCACAGAGCTGGAAGCGCGCCATCGACTAAAACGTTGTTTGCAGTGGCATAAAAATTTTCCCTTAATTGAAACTAAGCGGCATCGCCAAAAGCCGCCAAACTCCAATGTCAAGAAAAGCACGTTGGAAACGGCGTGTCCACATATTTTTGGCCATATGGCGCATTAGCCACAAACGAGGCTGGTGACAGAGGGTTCTGTCAGTGTGGTCAGGAAATCGCCGTGGATCCTTAAAGCGGGCGCCGTGTGGTTCCTTTGTGAAACGAGGAAAAGCTGAATGTCACTTGAAATCGCGTAATTTGCTGTATATAAACAACTGATCTAATCACAGTTCTCACTCTCACCGCCGCTGCGTCTGTATCAAATTTAACTTATCAGCGCACTATATGGGACGGAGTTTATCCACATGGGGGGTCTGCGGTCGCCGCTAATGTCTGTTTATTTTGGTTCCTTAGACATGAAAGTGAAAATCCCTGCGCTGCAGTTAGTTTGCTCTACTGTTACGCTCAGTGTAAGTCTCTGTGGAAAAGAGCCTCCAGTCAGTTTGTAAATCGTACACTTTCCATAAGCCCCGGCGATGTTGGCGGTGCACGAGGTCTGCCGTGGTCCCACAGTGCAGTCGATGTGTTAGTTTATGGAGCGGTGACACTGCTAACGCTCGCTCGGTCCTTCCCACCGCTGCTGCAGCGCAACAAACAAACGGCCTCTTTCCTTCTTCGCCGTTCTCGACAATAAACGAGGAAGGTACAGGAAGACATATTCAATTAAATAAGTTGAAATATGTCATTTGGAGCAAGCTTAACTTGCGTCAGTCAACTTAAAGTTATCTTAAATTGCATCAGCTAATTAGTCGCTGGTTAGCAAATTAGCTTAAAACTTAATTGCTAACGTGTTGGAGGATCAATCATTTTTCAGTTACAGGAAATGGGAAAATGTGGGTAAATTATGTGCTAGTTGTTGTAAATGCTAGCAGCTAAGTTATTTTTTCCAAAAACCTTTCAGGTTGCGTCATAATTTTTATGTCGATGTCAACAGATTCTGCTCTCAACTCATTTTCAACCAGATATTGCTGCGTTTTGGCTTTGAAGCTTTTTCTACCATTAAATCTAAATCAGTGACCTGCGGATAAAACAGTAACTCAGTCTCTTCAGTACTTTTGACCTTTCGAGTCAATATACTGCACTTCAGTGTTTCGCGGTTTTTCCTCTTGTGCCTCTCTTGAGCCAGAGAGCGATAACTTTCCACTTCTCGTGCAGCTTCTCCATCATCTGAAGTCCAGGAGAATGGACGCATCTTTTTTTTTTTCTCTTTTCTTTAACAGCTGCAGCAGGCCGAGTCTGGCGGCGCCTTAACGGAAACTGTGGTGTTTATTCTTCCTCCGCAGGTGGAGATCACGCTGCAGGACGTCAACGACAACCCCCCTGTTTTCCCCAACGACATCCTTGATGTGACCATTGAGGAGAACGTCGGAGATGGCTTCAAGATAATGCAGCTAACAGCCACGGATGCAGACGAGGTAATAGCTCCCCGAGTTTCTATTCTGTCTGACAGTGTTTTTGTAGTCTTCTGCGCCCGTTTTCCACTCCACTGCTCTCAGAATGGACGTCCTGGGAGCGATTTGAATTAAAAATATGCTCTAAATTTTTGTTCCTGCCGCGTAGAAACCACTGTAGGTTCAAATGGGTTTTTGAGGCCAACGCAGCTGTCAATATTGAAATGGGGCTAAGTCGACATTTAGTATCTTTATTTTGGATCAATTTTATGCCAAAAAATCGCAGATATTCAGGACAGAAGAGCCACGGTAGGAAACTTTGCCTCTCCCGTAGGAAAACTGGTCAGCCTGTAACCTCTTTCATAAAGGAGGAGACGGTACCACATACATTGTGATTTTTGATGTAAGTAAGTACATATATGAATTATAATTCTTATAGAAAGAGCTGCAAAGTCAAAATATCCAGCTGATAGGATTGTAACAGGCACAAAATCAAGAGTGAGAGAAAAAAAAGATTTTCAGTTGAATTAGGAGCGATAAACTTTTCCAAAGGTCTGGGGCCAAAAACAGCAAATTCACAGCTTCCCTTCATTCTAATCCAGGACCCGCCAAAAAAAAAAAAAAAAAAAAAATCCCATCGATATTGGTGAAATGACCTCAGACCTGTTAAAGCCTATGAAAGAGCAATACAAGGCCAGTATCTTTTTATTAAGTGCCACTGACACAGATGTATTACATGTTTTTTATGCAGGGAAAAAGAAAAGCCAATTCAAGCTTCGCTTCACTTTCAGACCAAAATATGGATTAGTCCTAATTCTCTCAGTATGAAGAGAAACAGATAAATCTGTGTGGGAATTACGTGCATATGAGTAATAGAGTAAATAATAGATACGATTGGAGTTTCAGAGGGTAAACTTATCAGTTTATGGCTCCAGACGTGCAGCAGAAGAGCTTTTCGTTAGATAGAGTTCTGAATTTATCAATTACGCGATGACAGAAGCTAATCAACAACTTCTCTTATTATCATTAATCACTGAAGTCACTTATGAAGCAGATAATTTTTGGGGTTTTTCTCTGTGGAACATCTTGAAGAAGCCTTGAGGAAATTGTGATGGAAATTTTTTGCGCTTTTTTTTTTTTTTTTTACATCTTACGGATGAATAACTTTATTTAATCGGACAAAAACAAACTATGATATTACATCGGAGGATTGTGCGGTTTAGAGCTCAGTGTGATGACTGTGACCTGTGAACCCTGTGAGTACACCTGACTCCAAGTGGCTCAAAGTGGCCAAGACAGATTGTGTTCCCCTTCACTCTTTACACAACGTCACAAACGCTTAAACCGCCACTTTAAATCCTGCATCTACACACACAATGAATCGTCCTTTTCGATCTCGCGTGTTGACGTTATCCGAGACGCGTTGAGGCCTCTGGTGTCGCAGAGCTTGGAGGAGAGCGGCCAGCTCATTGATTTTTCATCCCGCCGTCCCCGATAGTCCCTCCACGGTCCCTGTAGTTCGCATTACATCACCGGCATCACTCTCAATTAGCGAACAGCTTCATCTTCGGCTGCTTTCGGCAGGATATGGATATTAAATCCTGCAGCGAGCAAAACGCAGCGCCCTGGCGGCATCTCCGAGGCTCTGCGGTCCGTCGATCGCGCCAAAGGACACAGTTGAAATGAACGGAAAAAGTCGGGCCATGGAGGGGAGCGAGATTAGAAAGAAGGAATATGGACTCAAATTTAACGTTAACTTATGAGGCCACACGTTTTTTATTGCACAGCTGCTGCATAGCCCCCGTCTCTTTCGCTCCGAATGTGAGAAAAGTCGAACAAAGTCCCACTTCTGGTCCCGGCCGTTTCTCTTTTATCGAAGTAGTACATTGACTGTAAATCTCAGACCTGGAAGCAGGTCAGCCGTTTCAGCGGGGAGGTTTTAAGGACATTATTTGATTATTTTCTTTTCGATTATTCACAGCTTTGATCTCGAAAGCTCTAGCAGACGGTATTTAAATCAAACGGCGCAGTTGTTCACATTTTCCTCCCATCTGAAGTTGAGAGGAGTGTCTGCCTGAGCTGTGGTCTGTGAGATGAAACTTCAAGCTTTCAGTCATTTGTCGAAAGTTGCGCATTCATTTAAACGCGCGTACTTTTGCCGAAATGACCAAACTAGAGAGGCCGCACTCTGCTTTCAGCCATAGGGACGCTTAAAGAGCATGTAGGGGAGTCTTTTTAGGAATTGCAGATTCTGGAGATGTTTACTCCAAACTTCAGCGCTGCCATGAATAGGTTGCTAAATAGAAGCCTGTACTTCATTCCAGCTCTCACTCGGAGCCAGATCGCGAGTCCGGCCAAGTCTTTTGCCCACATCCTTACGCAGGAAACTTAAGTTGCGCTGACACCAGGCGTACGGAACGCATTGGAGCCCTTGTTGAGAAAGCCACATGTGTGAGCCAGCGCAGAGTAGCCAAGAGTGCAAGCTGTTGGCCAGCTGACGGGCTGAATTCAGACATCATAATGATCCTATCCAATTTAACAGTGCTACATGTGGGATTCATGTGTGAGGGTATTAAAACGCTGTTTCTACGCATCCGTTTTTTGCTACGCCCATTTCCACCCCAAAAGAGAAGGAAAGGGGTTTGCACGAGGGTTGAAAGAAAAATCGATGTAAAACGTTTGGTCTTTTGTCTCGGCCTCTCCGAAAATGTTTCTCACCTCATTTGAGAGAAATATGCTGCCTGTTGTGCTGTTGGAAAGGCTGGGAAAGTTTTATTAGAATTCTGACCTTATGTGGAAAATATGTCACAGGTAAAAAAAAAAAAAAAAAAAAAAAAGAAAAGGAGCTTTAATGAAGAAAAAGTGCAACAATGGGTGTTTAAGGAGAGGTCTTTGAACGCGAGCCTCAAAATGAATGGTAATGTGTTCCAGAGGCCCACAAAACCCACTGCAAGTATATTTCTGGCCCCTTTTTTTTGCAGTCGTGAAAGCAGATTTACGCTCCGGCAGCGCAGCCGGTTGGGCCATCTCTTAACTTTCAAAGGCTTTATCTTAAAGCTCCCAGCGACGACGTTTTGCTTGTTTTTCAGGCGTCTTGTGTTATGATTGGCCCGCCGGCTCTGTGCCGTTGCATGCAGGAAGCTCGCTATCCCCGCCGGCGCTGTCTGCTTCGCACCTCTCGCCCCTCATAGGAACTGCGTGCTCCCAAAAACCACTCATCTGCTAAATGAGTTTCCTTCTTGCTGCAGTCTGGTACACTTTGCTCCCTGGAACGCTGCTGTTTAATTGGTCAGCCGTCTTTTGTGTCGCCCCACCCCCCAAACCCCGCCCAACAACCCACCGGGTCTTCGGAGAGCTGTAAAGTAGTCAGACTCTTGAGTGGAGGTCAAGAGGGCAACCGGTGCTGGTGCGTGGGTGTGTGTTTGTGTAAGGTCTTAATTACTTAGCGAGCTGTGGGACCAGTCAGAGAAACGAGCGCAGGCTTATGCGTGTGCTGGTATACTGTACATGTGAAGGACTTGCAGACCCCTCCCCTCAGCTCGGCCTCTACCACCTCCCTTGCTCTGCCTTTGAACCCTATCAGAAAATTGGCAAACCGCAGTGTTGGGTTCCGGACTGCGGCCCAGGTGGCTGATGGGATTGCCAGATCTGCAGCCCCTGATTGATGACAGCGGGATCCTTAGATGAGCAGAACCTCACTCCGTTCCTCCTCGTCTGCCTCGTTTTTTCTGTGGGTTTTTTGGTGTTTTTTTTTATAATGGGCCGGGATCTGGAGACCGCGGGTTCTCTGGTAATGCAATGAGAGGCAAGGTCAAGGATACGGAGGTTTTTATCCATCGTAAAAACGGGCCGCGGGAAAGAGATAAGAGCGAGTCATGAACCTGGCGTTATGATATTGACTCCGTCTGAAGCGTTTGGCAGTGGCCGCCATGTTGGGACTGGTTGGTGCATTAGCACTTTTCTGCACAAAGTCTGTTAAAGAAAGAAGGGGAAAAAGCAGATTTAATTTGTTTTGATGGCTGACAGGCTCTGGTCAGTGATCCAACTCTGAAAGGAGTAAAATACTGAAATAGCTACTGATTTTTTTCCAATCAGTCTTCTACTAGCAGGATGCTAGCACTGTGTATAACTTTCACAGCCTGCTAATGCAATCAAAAGGTTTACAAAGAAAAATAGAAAGAATTGTACAGTTGTGTTTCCTGGCCATTTAGCGAATGTGATTCAAGTATTTACTCTGTTTTGGTCTCCACCAACCACTAAGAGAGACATGAGGCCGTTTAGGTGCAAAATGCTACGCTACAGTGTGGAAAAGATCCAAGGTAGCAACAAGCAGTGGAAAAAAAACATTTAGCTTTACGCTAATGTACTTCAAATAGCACTTAAACGCATGTGATGCACACGCTCTGCTAACACAACCCTGAGAGCCACAGATTAAACAAAGAGTGGGAGTCTCCATGTCTCTTTGTATCACAGCGCTCAGCTAACACATACTTTCCTATCACCCTTACAGTTTATTTAAGATCGTCTTGTGAGCGCCATTGTGCGCCACGGCAGCGGACGTGTCGACATGCGACGGCTTAATGCAGCTCCTCTCTTTTATAAGCTGTCCCATTGTCCCGGCGGGATCAAAAACCACAAGCGCACAAACATGGGGCATAGCTGAAAGAGTCTCTTTTAGCATCGCTCTTAAGAGGCTGTAATCAGAGCTCCCGCTTCATCGCGGTGAATAGCAGCAGCTTTTTGATGTTGCCTTTATTCTTTTTGGCGGAAGACACCGAGTGAGACAGTCGTCTGATCTCTCATTGTCCCCGGCACAAATACAAATGTCGAGCTGTCCGTCGTCACGCTCATTCAGTTGTCACAGCGTATTCAGCCCCCACCCCTCTCCTTTTCCATAGCCTCATGTTATAGCCCTAACATGTGTCGTGGAACTTGGACTTGTCCGAGCTAACAGGGTGGAGAGGAACACTACAGCCCCTGAAAGTCCAAAGACGAAAAATGAGTCAGCTTCTGTGTGTGGGGTTTTTTAATCTATTTTTTTTTTTTTAGATAAGCCTAAGTATCTCTTTGATTACTTTCTCAAAACAAGCAACAGAATCTTCCAATTTAGTGACACAATCTCAACCTCTCTCCAATGCAAATCAGATTTTTGCAAGAACAGTGTAGAAGGTATAATTTTTTTTGTAATTTGTTTGCTTCACTCCGTCCTCATTTGGGATAGCTTTTGTCTATCACTTAATTTTCTATCTCATTGGGTTTTTGGTCCGTGTCTTTGTCAGTATGTTCATGCAGGACTTAGACTCGGTATCCTGTAGTCAAAAGCATCCGTAACGTTTGTAGCTTGTCTCGTGTTTGCACAGGTCAGCTGGTGTAATCCCTTTACAGCCACTTTCTTCTCCTCCTTCTTCTGTTTGTATCTCCGGTTTTGATCTAATGCACGCTCTGTTTGGGACATCTCTGTGAAGAAGCCGTAGTGAAGGGCTTCATTCACTCCAGACAAGTGGGCAGTTTGATCTGGAGATGTGACACGCTAACATGCGTGCTAAAAAAATCTGATTTCCTACGAGATAGAGTCACTTTGATCCTTGTAATTATGATGCTTTTCCCTCCCCGTGGCCCTGAGAACACGTATTGAAACCAGAGTTCATCCAGGTTCATGTAACCTACTGGCCTCTTGAAATAACTGGGACAGCGCTCTGGAAAACTGGCCAGAAAATTTTGATTTACAGTTTCATTTTTTTTGGTGCTATCTCAGCCAGTTTGAATCATGTTTGTGTAGAATTTATGTTCCAAATCCCCAAAAAACATCACATATGATTCACCGTAAGTTTTAATATTGAAGTTTCTGTCCTCGCCTCAGGGTCCCAACGCTCTGGTGACGTACACCATCATCAGCGGGGCCGACGACAGTTTCCGCATCGACCCGGAGTCCGGAGACCTGATCGCCACCAAGAAGCTGGATCGGGAGCGCCGCTCGAAATACTCCCTCCTGGTGCGCGCGGACGACGGGAAGCAGTCGTCCGACATGAGGCTGAACATAACCGTCAAGGACGTCAACGACCACACGCCCAAGTTCTCCCGCTCCACGTACTCGTTCGACATCCCCGAAGACATGGCGCCAGGTAAAGGTCTCGAAGCGTCTGCGATAACGTGGCAGCAGACTCGATGTTTTGTCTCCTGCAAAAGTCCTAGACGCTTCTGTTAAGGTCATCAAGAGCCTCAAATTATTAGGCGCAGCATCTTTGAAGTCGCGTATAAGAGCACTTTTTCCTTTTGCATTTTTTAAAACATTTTTATATGAGTGCTGCAGCTCTTCCAGATCCTCTGTAGCTTCCTTCAGGGGGAAATTAAGAGTTTTAATAGGTCAAAGGAACAGTAACTGATATTTGATTTATATGGAAATCTATCAGCAGCCAGCAGGATTTACAACAACACTGACAACTGTCTGGCACGGCTCCTTCAGCCCGCTCACCGCCTCAATTACAAGCAGGAGACAAATGTACAAGACAAAGGAGTTCGGTAGTCATATAAGAATGTCTGGTGAGGATGTAGTTAAAAACGGATCATGCAAAGTCGAAATAAAAGCACCGGCTGTTTACTCAGTAATAACTTCATTCCTAAAACACCTTCGGTTCCAAAACACTTTCTTTTAAAATGTTATTTTAGCAACTGGCAAAGTGATCACTGAGTCACCGGTATTAATAAAGAGACCTAATAACCCCCCTGCAGATATATTAAAGATATATTATTCTATAGGGCAGTAAAATATCATTTCTCGCCTCTGTGCCTCAACTCGTCTGACCCCCGCAGGCTCCATCGTGGCGGCGATCCTCGCCAGCGACTCTGACTCAGGGGCGAACGGCGAGGTCACCTACTCGCTGGAGGAGGACGACGAGGACGAGACCTTCCTCCTGAACGCGGTGACTGGGGTTTTCAACGTGACGCGTCCCCTGGACTACGAGACTCAGCAGTACTACATCCTGACGGCGAGGGCGCGGGACGGCGGCGGCCAGGCCAGCACGGTCAGGGTGTACTTCAACGTGCTGGACGTGAACGACAACCCGCCCATCTTCAACACCACTGCGTACAGCGCGTCCGTCTCCGAGAGCCTGCCGCCGGGGTCCAGCATCATCACCGTCGGGGCGACTGACGCCGACGATGGTACGTGTTTATTATACGTTTTAAGATCCTTTTTAAATTGTATTTTGATTTTAATTGTTTGGCAACCATGTAACATTTGTTAAACATTATTCATGAGACAAAACCACTTTTAACTGTAGAAATATTGGCACTGATTTGACCCCATCCTCAGATTTAAAAGCGCTTTTCTGCAGTGCTGCCAAATCAAGATAAGTTGCATTAGGGCAAGAAAACGCATTATGTTTTAAATCGTAGTTAAATCCCAGTTAGACGTCCCAGATATGTGAGTAAATCTGAAGAAAACATTTCTGTGAGAATGTTTTCAGCGCTGAAAGCGTATAAATCAAGTGTGAGTTAGCCAAAGAAGATTAAATTAATGCAGGCCTGTCATTTTGTTATGACAGTTGGTTACGCGGCAGCTCTCAAAACCTACATTTCACTTCTTTTTTTCTTAATTCTGCGTCACGCGTGAAGGATTTGATGAAATACAGCATCTCCTTCAGCGTGTGATTAAGTGGCCGGAGATATTTCTGCGTTTCAGGTGGCGGGTCTTCGTGTTTGCGAAGTGCCGTGTGGTACTCGGACGACCGCCACCGCTCTCCTCCGCTGTAATTACCGCTTCGCCCGGGCCTAATGTGGTTATAGTGACCTACATTCCTGGGAAATGCGCTGCCTGGTTCTCGACCAGAGTCTGGCGTCTTCCCTCCGCTGTCCACATAATCTGACCGCGTCATCCTCTCAGATATATGGTTGCCGCTTTCCACTGTCAAAATAAAACGCCGCCATTGTTAGCACTTCCTAAGCCCTGACCCTCAACCCCCTTTGTCCCCAGACGGCGAAGCCTCAAGCCCGGGTGGAAGTACCACTCTGGTCTTTGATAAGGGATTACTTGTGTACTGTAAATACACGCCGGAGTGTGGGAAGGTGCCGGCATGTTCCGCATGAATACCCCGTTGAGTTGAATTACAGACGCTCAATTTAAGCTGGCGTTACCCCCCCCCCGTTCCGGTGGATTGCTGCAGATTAGGCCACATCTCAAGGTTAGATGGTTCTGCTGCGTCCCCGTCCGCTCGGCCAAACTGTCACTGTTATGTCATTTGAACAAATGTCACACTTGCGAGGGATTTTCCGAAACAGCACAACGGCGTTATCGGTGCAGGAAGCGCCCCGCAGCGGCGTTTTGTGTTTCGATTGCAATCTGTCACGCCGCGTGAATGGATCGTCCAGTCGGAGGTCGGGAGCCGAGGCCAGAGCTGCAGCTGCCGCACATGTACAATTTGTGGAAATGGATGTTGATAACGCGTGTGGTCGCCTGATTCAGACACATACAGCGACTTTAACAATCACATCTGGAACAATGGATTCAAGAATATCAGCATTCGACCTCCACCATACTGCGCAGTTATCTGGGCTTGTTTTTTAATGCAGGGTCAAAGTGAATTTTATTTCTTTATGACACTTTGTTTTTTTATGATAAAAATACACCTCACTGTACATGTGACAAGAGACGGCATCCCACAAACAAATACTTCCTGTTTACACCAAATTAAATTTGTTTTGTTTTTTTAAACATTTTCTGGATCAAGCTTCTCACATGTGAAGCTTTTATGTGCTTCTTTGTCATACATATATATATTGTCTTCTGATTCCCTCTTGCTGTGTTTTCCAGGCCAAAACGCTCAGCTCCTGTACAAAATAGCCTCCGGTGACCCCCAGGGTCACTTCGTCATCACCAAGGGGGGAGTCCTCCAGACCAGGAAGGCCCTGGACCGAGAGACGCAGTCCTTCTACAACCTGGTGATCACGGTGAACGACCTGGCTCCGCCTCCCATGACCCGCTTCACCAGCACCGCTCAGGTGTCCATCATCCTCCTGGACGTCAACGACTGCCCGCCGAACTTCACCTCCCAGAAGATGACCTACATCCAGGAGAACACGCCCGTGGACACGGTGGTGTTCACCGCCCAGGCTACGGACGCCGACAGCGGGCCCAACAGCTACGTGGAGTACTCCCTCAGGGGACCCCACGGTAACAAGTTCAGCATCGGCACGGTCGATGGAGACGTCAGGTTGGTCGGGGAGCTCGACCGGGAGGAGCTTTCCAACTGCACCCTCACGGTCGTGGCGACAGATAAAGGAGAACCCCCGCTGTCCTCCACCATGGACGTGACCATGATGATTCTGGACGTCAACGACAACACGCCGAGCTTCTCGCAAAACATCTACGACATCGAGATCGAGGAGAACACCCTGACGGGCACCGACGTCATCCAGGTGTTCGCCAGCGACGCCGACGAGGGCACCAACGGGCAGATTCGGTTTTCCATCTCCGATGGCAACACCAACTCCGATTTCAGGATCGACTCGGTCACAGGCGTGATCTCGGTGGCCAAGCAGCTGGACCGCGAGGCTCGCTCTTCCTACTCGCTGGTGGTCCAGGCCGCGGACCGCGGCAGCAGCCCCAGGGTGGACCGCACCACCGTCAACATTGTGCTGCTGGACGTCAACGACTGCTCGCCCGTGTTTGAGCTCTCTCCCTACGCCGTCAGGGTTCAGGAGAACCTGGAGAACCTACCGAAGAACATTCTGCAGGTATTTGTTTTTGTCGAGGTTCATTGAAACCCCAGCCCTCAGGATGTCATTAACATTCACAGACAGGAGCTCCTGTTTTGAATGACAGTCCTGAGACCTTAAAGAGCCTAATGCCTTAACCAAATCTGCAGTAATACTAACTTAATAAGCGCAGGTATGCGAGCCGTACCGGCACATTAAACCACTTAGCACGGCGGTCTTATTTTGCTAAATGCCGTGACAAATACCTGACTGAGATGATAAAGAAATGATATACGACGGCAATTTGCTTCGCACAAGCGGGGCTTTTATAGGGTTTCACCGAAATATGAAACTGGACCGAACTACATGACGGGGCAATTAACATTCAGACCGCCCTGATGACTAAATGAGCCATGTACAGCCAACTTCCAGCGACGGAGAGATTCAATTTATCTTTTCGCTCCTGTACCTTCCAAGGAAATGAGGCTCGGGTTGTGCGGCGGGAAAAGATCCAGACGCGTCGGGTTTTGCCACACGAGAGCTCGCGTGTGCTCGCAGGAAGGGCCGGGCAGCCCGCGGTGCATTCAGGCACATCAGCGAGTTGTTGGGCGCTGCAGCTGGAGGGGAAAACGATCAGGCCGGCTAATGGTTTCGCTCTCTGCGTACGGAGCAAACGTCGACGGGGGTCCACGAGGCATTTGTGACTTTTTTTTAACAGATTCCCAAGAAAGGTCTAATGATCTTCCTTCCCTCAGCAATTACTGTCATGGTGCCGCTGAGCACCGTGATATTAATTAACTCTCAGCCGCTCCAGTGGAAAAAAACTTAAGTGAGGCTGGTGGACACGCGTGGTTTCTCCCGGCCAATCGATGCACAACAACAACAAGAACAACAGCAACAAAAAAAAAACATCCCGAGGTTCAATAAGAAAAGCAGTAATCCAGCTAATGACCGCTAATCCATTCACTCAGTGCACTGAAATGTCAAATTTAGCTTTAAAACACGTTTGTCTCCAGCTGTTCTGTTATTACTGATGATGTGTTATTCTAAACAAGCGTTGGGTTCTCAGGTTCTCCATCAACTGTTCTCCGTTTCTGTGTTTTTATTTTGTTTGCTTCCAGGTCGTTGCCCGAGACGACGACCAAGGAGCCAACAGTCAGCTGAGCTACATGCTAAGCGGCGGGAACGACGAGGGCGCGTTCAGCCTGTCGTCCAGCGGTCAGCTGAGCCTGACCCAGACTCTGGACCGCGAGGCTCAGGGGAAATACCTGCTGCTGATCACCGCCACCGACTCAGGTACGACGATCTCACCCCGCCTCCAAAACAGAGAATCATTTCACAAACTTAACAGCAATGTCAACAAACAGCATTTTGATTTTTAATGGGTGCGCGCGCCGCTCTTCATTTCCTGCGCATGCGGCACAACAACCTAAACATG
This sequence comes from Psettodes erumei, assembly GCA_016785225.1. Lineage (NCBI taxonomy): Eukaryota > Metazoa > Chordata > Actinopteri > Pleuronectiformes > Psettodidae > Psettodes > Psettodes erumei. The sequence goes on along the minus strand of JAFBJZ010000422.1, from coordinate 207,444 downwards.
TCAGGAGTTTTTAGCTTGCAAAATAGTGGGTGTGCTTTCTAACCTATTCCTCAGAAGTCCTTTCAGCGGGTTCGATTGAATGGCGTCCTCTGTTTATTTGGATACGGCGGTGGAGCTTGTTATAGCCAGATAAAAGGTTAACTTGTTATTGCATGGAGGCCAGTTAATGTGCAGTTAAAGGAGTACATGCGTATCCCCCGTCGCAGCCAAATCACATGGTATCCCAGTTAAGTATATGTTTCCCCCCCCCGAGCCGCTCTGGCACGGCCGTCATGGTCTGAGGGCGGTTCTGTTTCATTCCTGGACTCGACCATGTGACCGTTCACGACGCCGTGTATTTTTGACCGTGCAGGGGCTTCGGTGAGAATCGATGTCGCGTGGAGTCTCTTGCATTTTTCAACTTCACCGTGACTCCAAAACAACAAAGACTCGTGAGCGTTACGTTGGAGTCGTGCTCGTTTTTTTGAGGGAGGCACTTTTTCGTGAAAGCATATTTCAGAAGAGTGTATTTAATCAAAACCTGTGCCCCGGCGTCATATTTTCACATGATAAAGTCACAAAACATGTGGTCGACTTTTTTTCCAGCACGTTTCGTAAAAGCGTTTCTTGCTCCATGCACTGTTTAGAGGTCGGTGCCACATGGACAAAGTTACCCAACAAGCGAACATACTAATTAGGATTCGATCCCTTTTTGTACGCTTCACAAGGAGTCCATATTTAGAGTCCTGACAACAATTCCAAAATATTTTGACAGGACATTTCAGTACAATGTCGGTGAGAGGCAGAGAGAGGGATTTGGGGTAGAATATCAAAATATCAAAAACCCCATAATCATAGTACAGGCCAAATTACCCGGCAGCATTTTCTCACATTTTTGAGGCCTCGGCTGAGAGGCGGTGGTGGTGGGGGTGGGGGTGGGGGTGGTTCTCCCAGGCGCTATCTGGCAGGAAACGTTGAAGGTGGATGGTGCAGACATGTCTCCGAGCCGGCCGTCTACCATGACCCGCTTCAAACCGCAGACGTTCATGTGAACACGCCGAGGTTTGCCTTTATCTCCCCCGTCCTGCCCGGGTCCGACCGGATCCTCTTCCAACACACAGAGGGAGAGAGAGAGAAAATAAGAGAGGATTTAACATCCAGTATTTAGTCTGTAGCGTCCCACCAGCCCGGGGATCCCAAGCCGCCGTGTTTGTCAAACAACGCGTTGTCATGTTTGTGTGTTTATATTGTGCAGCAGCCGCCGTGCCCTGCAAACACTTAATCACGACCACAAGAGATCGTTTTGTGCTACATGACTTTTGATCAGGCAGAACTTATTACTTAAATTAACCAAAAACTGAGTGTGTGTGTGTGTGTGGGGGGGGGGGGGGCTGTGTGTAGTGTTGTTGTGTGTTGTAGTATAGTTGTCCAAGCCTCCCGGGACATGGATGGAAACAGAAAGAGCTCGCCGGGTGCTGGTTCACCACATGAGTTCTGGCTCAGGTTAATGGCAGAATTTGGCAAACTTCTGCCATTATTTGAAAATCTAAGCCCACCCCACCCCCCCCCCCCCCACCACCACCACCACCACCACCACCACCCCCTCCCAGAAAAGTGGCATCCATATAAGCTGTGTAAAGGTGTTTACAAGGCATGTTGTTGAGAGGAATCTTGACGAAAGTTGTTTTTTTTTTTAAAGCTGTCTCTGTTTCCTGTTTATGGAAAGTTGTTTGCAGCATTTCTTTCTCATCGTGCAGATACGGAGATATCTGAGGGTGGAGGTGGAGGTGGGGGTGGAGGGGCGGGGGGGTGTCCCCGGCTGATCTGGCTGTTCGGCCGACATCTGGATCAGCTGCAGGCAAATCAGATTTTTAAAGCCTGGGTCTGTTTGGAAGAATGTAAAACAAGGAGATCTCCAGCAGAGAGGAACAGTAAAATACTTTCGTCCCTGCAGTGTTGCAGGAGTGAGTTGTGTAAAGTGCGACACCAGCCCGTCCACACGTTTGCGTGGGGGAGGCGACGCACACGCACGCGCTTCACTCGTGCATCAACGGCTTCTTCTTACGCAGGTGTTCACGATTTCATGTTTTATATATGCGGCGCCTCCGAGTTTGTGTTGAGCTCTGTCCCCGTGCAGCGGTGGGAACGTTCTCAGTGGGAGGAGGGGGGGGGCACATTGACATGCACCACGTTTGGTCACATTTATTAAAGAGAAGGCACAGTAAATCCCTTGGCCCATGTCTATTACAGCGGATACGGTCGCATTGAAATCCTGTGTCTTTTCACATCCCTCCAGCACATCACGCTGTTTGTATATGGCCTCTTGGCTGGGGGGTGAGGGGGAGGTACTGGACGGGGGGGGGCTAAACGACCGCTTAGCAGATAAAGAATTTTAATGACCATTCCTATTTAAAAGCAGGATCTTTTATTCTCTGGGATGGCTCCCATGAACCTGACGTGTAAACCCTCCGGCCTTGTTGAGCTCCAGCGTTAGCCGAGCGGTGACCCGCCAGTCCCCGGGTCCGTCTCCTGGTTCTGAACCGGAACAACGAGGAAACGGACACGGATCTCTCCGTCTCTCGACATACGGGCCAGACAGAAATGCAGAGCAAACGAGGTCCTGCATGAACACTGATAACGCCGCGCAAAAACGCCGCTCCATCGGCGTCCGGCGTCCGCCACCATAAATCGTTAATGGGGTCCGTTTCTGAAGGTTTGAGTCCGGCTGCAGCGTAGTGGCAACACGAGACTCAGCCAAATAAAATATCAGGTTCCTGAAATGAACTTTAACAGAGCAGTAACGTTCTGGATCAGCTCTTAAAAAACTCTGCAGTAACAATGCGGTCTTGCAGAGTTTTTTCCTCTCGCCTCTTTTCTCTTTTCCACTCCCTGGTACACCCCCTTAACAATTGCTGGATCTGAATGTTTGTGTAAATAGCTTTGGTTAGTAATGGGAGGGGGCTTTAAAAAAAAGAAAAAGAAAAAAAAGGTGGTGTTGGGTGGATGATTAGTGCCTCAGCCTGGCAAGATCCACTTTTTAATGATGTTTATTCGCTGTGTTCCTCTGAGGACTCAGGTTAGCACATCGTGTTCTCACCAAGCTAATTTTAACATAACTAGTTGTAGCTGCTCCTAACTTCTTCTTCTTCTGTTTAAATAACTTGCACGGTGCAGAGTGTGTGTGTGTGTGTGTGTCTTAAACACTTTTCCGAGGCCATATTTCAGATTCACACAGTTGGTGCATGAACATTATAGAGCTGTATTATGAGCCAGCTCTGCTGCCAGTGTGTGTTTTCCACCTCTCACGCTGGTTGTGATCTGAAACAGGGATTTCCAAATATTCAACAATGCAGCAAATAAAAGCCCCGCTGTTGTTAAAAACACACACGCACGCACAAAAGGAAAGTCACTTCATTAAATGTCACCACTGGCTCTAAAGTATGAGAAGAAGAAGAAGAAGAAGAAGAGAGCAGCAGCACTCTGTCTGTCGATGCACTTTCCTGTCTGCTAACCGCTAAAACCCTATCCTCAACATATGGTGAAGAAATTATGCAAAAGCATTCAGATGTAGCACTCCATAAATAACCCGCGAGCCGCTGCTAACATTTTAGGTTTAATTTGACGAATGCCTCGGAGATTTCTGCATTAGCAGAAATATTCTCTCTGCCCCCCCCCACCACCACACACCAGCACCACCCCCACCCCCACCCCTTACACCAGGTAGCAGCTTCGAGCGCTCTGCTGCTGCTGCGTGTTCACTGTGAGAAAACCTCTGTTTACTCTGTTGTGTTTGGCAAACCGTGCGGCGGGGACGGCTCACACACACCCCCCCCCCACCACCACCACCACCCCCGCCTCCCCCCCACCCCCCCACGCTCGGCTCCGCCGGGCCCATTCACGGGTGCCGGACGGGGTCGCATTAAAAGGAGCTTTGTCGCAAAGCAACAGGTTCTCAGAGGCAGAAAAATGTCAATTTCGCCTCCGCGGCTGCGCCAATAACTGCCCCCCGCCACCCTCTCCCCCTTGAGTAATGATGTTTTATTTACGCTGCCTCTTAAGAGCACAATCTAGCCGCAGTCCATAAACCGTAATTAACCGTTTAGCCTTAAGCTTCAGGCTACAGATGGGCTGTCTCCTGAATTTACACGTTCATCCGTCTTCGCTAAGTCAACCTGTCCCAGACTTCCCGCTTTAACGAGCCCGCTTGTTTGGACACCCCAGCCCCGTCCTTCCTGTGTGCAGCTCCGCTCTCTGTTTTTTTTTAATATATATATATATACATATAAAACATCAGTCACTCACATATTGAAGAAAGAGATTATCTCTTGTGCCAGCAGAGACACTCTAACCTGCTTCTTAGCGCGGCTTAGGGCCGAGCGACTCAGGGCAACTGGCAGCCTTTTTTCCCAGGAGGTGGGTGCTGTTGTTTCCTTCAAATCATCCACACACACACACACACACACAGACACACACACACACACCTCCTCCCTCCTCTGCGAGGCTTCTCAGGTCAGAAAACACGTAGCTTAGCCGTCGCCAACACGTGCATTTGTGCCCCCCTCCGGCGCAGAAAGTATGGCCCCCGGCACCTTGCTGGAGGTTAATGTGATTTGTGTGGTGGTAATGTACACTAATAAGGTGCTTAGACCCGGCCATATGTTTACGCGAGACAACGCTCTCTGGGCTGAGAGGCTTACAGAGGAACTGTCTGTGGATGGGCAGATGGCGGGCCGGTCCGGGTTCCCTGTTTATGGCGTGGATGCGGTTCTCCCGGGTTCTCCCGTTCCCTGCGAACGTGATCCTCGCCGGTCCGATGCTGCAGTGAAACTTTAGCAGGCAGAATTGAATGTCACTCGCGCCACCACTTTTACGTTCCCAGGGATTATGGTGAAAAATCCAACAGAGGGTTCTGTTGGGTTGTCCCTGCTCCGAACCCGGCGTTCCCAGATCCGAGGAAGAATGCGCCGCGTTTAATTAAATGGTGATGGCGCTTCTAGATTCAATTAAAGCGGCGGGGAATCCTCGAGCGCTTTGAGCGCCCCGACGGATCGAGTTGCTCCGCTGCAGAGCGAGGTGTGCCGACGCCAGCGCCGCTTTTACTTTATCCCGCGGTGTAATGGCCGCTGGCGGGATAAGAGCCGGTTATCTGAATACCATCAGTCTGATGTCTTCCCGTGGAGGAAACCGTCAGTCTCGGAGACGGGGTTATCACCGGGACTTAGCGGGGGCTTACTCTTTATGGTCTCCATTCCACTTCAGAGCTCAGCGAGACCGGCCCCGCTCTCTGGGGCGAAAACCGCCTCATGGAAACGCGGTACCGCAAGGTCCACTATTTTCTTTACTGATTGAGGGAGCATGCTTCCCTGGACCCAAACCCCATTTCCGTGTGTGCAGTAATAGCCGAGATGAACTTGGATTAAATATACACACACACGCCGCCGCCCGGCCCAGGCCGCTAGCAATGAGTGGCGTGCGCTTCACAAAACAGTTTTCTCGCCACGGCTCATCTCGAGCTTTGACCGGCGATGTCAGGTGTGAGGTAAATACCGATGATGTGAGGCTGTACTCACAGGCAGAGGAGGAGCATCAGGTCATGGCGGTTTGCCCTCCTGAATGACCTGAGATTAACCCCTGGAATAAGATTATGCTGGTGGCACAAGCTTCAGACGGAGGTGAGGTAGTGCCTTGATTGTCTTATCTGTTTTGGCCAACGACGGCGACGAGAACGCATCGCAGTTCTGCAGTTACGTTACTCGCCTTCATTTAAATTCACCGAAAATGTTTTGTCGTCGAGAGCGGACACGAGCTGAAAACAGCAACTGAAAAAACACAGGCTGCATCTTCGCAAAAAAAGCGTAAGATTTGCAGAACTCCTGCAGAAAGAAAAAAAGGATGGAGGGGTCTGGGGACAGGATCTGCCAATGGAAAAAATTCTTTTCTAACCACAGAGCGTGGCAGCCACCGGTAGGCAGCTGACTTCCTGCTGCAAATTTCCACCAGCTCTCTTTCCATGGCAAAATGATGTCATTTGTCGTACAGCGGCGCGCCAGATTGAGCGCTGCCAGATTTAGGCATAGCAGCCCCCCCATCCCTCCCTCGTCTTGAGCCGCGGCGCAGCGAGTGACACCCGCCTCGGCTGCAGTCGTCTAAATCATCGACCCTGACACTCTTCCCTCAGCTCTGCCAGATTCCAGCGAGCGCTGTTTGGAGGAGATGATGGCATTTCTCTGCACTCTTGGAGAGCATTCCTCTCCTGTTGAGTCACTCCCTCTCCATAAAAAAGAAAAAAAAAAAGGGGATTGAGGTTATTTAGTACATAAAAAAAGCACTGTGGGATTGTTTTTCTTACTGTTACAGGTACCGGCGGGGGCTGGCGGCTCGGCGCGCGACATCGGCAGAAAGAGCCGGCGAATTTGAAATCCGTCGGGCGAGCGGCCGTGGAGAAAATCCAGACGGACTGGAGATCCCTCTGTTTATAGCTGGACGGGATTCAGGGGGAAATTTAAGAATCGGAAACAGACGACACGCTCGGGCGGCGATGTTGACCCCGTTATTTAGCGGCCGCCATCGAATAATCTGAAGAATGTCTCGCCCCGACCGTAGCTATTCGAAACAACCGTCATTTACATATATTTGCATAACTGCCAAGTTCTAGTGTTTCTTGACGACTAAATCTGTCAGCCCACGCGATGAAACAAGATAGATCTCAACTATTTACACACTGGACAGCAGGAGGGTTTCTTTTTTCTTTTCTTTTTTTTTTTTTTTTTTTTGGAGGGGGTGGGGGAGTGACAGCTGCCAGGGGTTATGCGATATCGGCGAGCCCCGGGGGGGTAAGAAGGCACGTCCTGCACAGAGGCGCGTGACGCTGTGAGCAGCGATACGCAAAAAAAAAAAGATGTGAAAAATTCTCCACCCGTAGACGATGGCAGCGGGTGGGGGGGGGGTGGTATCAGGGGGCTTTGAGCAGAGGTCAGGTATTCACTGAAGGTTTTTGGGGGGTGGGGGGTCGGGAGGGGCAAAAGCGTCTTGTGCCTCAGAGTCTGATCCATGATCCGCTCTGGGACCAGAGGCAGTGCGGGTCAAAGGTCACACAAGTGTTGACCGGAGGAGGCCAACAGTTCTCCTGAGGCAGTAAACAGGTTGTGACATCACATCCTGTCCTAGAGTGAAACGCCTGGAGGGAGGGCACACACACACACACACACACACACACACACACACACTGGGCTAGCCTTGTAGCTTCCGCTCTTCGCGGGGAAACAATGGCATCGAAATGCAGCAGCTCGCCGTGCGAGAGAAGTTCAGGAAAGAAAACGCAGCGGCCGCCTCGATGTTCAAAAACAAACATTTTCCTCGTTGGCCCGCCGTCTGGGTCAGAGCTGACGGTGTGTGTGCACACAAACCCACTTAGCTCCGAGAGCCACTTATCGGCCCCGCGCAGAGCGTCTTTGATTAACAGAGTCCTTAGCGAGCAGCCAACTGTGACACAAACACACAAACACACACGTCAACTTAAAGCGATACGACGCCTCGCTGACTTGGATCGCTCCTCGAGGATCAGCACCTTCGATCGTCGATGATCTAATCCCGCTGACTGCGCGCGCTCCAGGCTTTAGCCACGTGTCGCGGCCCCTCGCTTACGTAACGGCGCCGCGGTGACGCGCTGCAGGCTGGACGCCGGATCCCAAACCGCACGATTTCTGCTGGGCTTGTGTTTCTGCAGCTGACACCGACCCCGCAGCCGGATGTCGCTGCATAAATATGATTTTTGGACGCTGTTGTTTATGAGCGGTATTCACTTAATCGCAAATATTTGGAAAGGTGGAAATACATAATGGCCTCAAACTGCAACATTGCCTATATTTGGTTGTGAACGAGCGCTCCTTAGAAGAAGTCAGTCACCGGGGCCATGACTCATTTTGGTAAATGAGTCACTAAAGATTAGTGTTGTATGGGTTCTGGGCCTCTTTTGGGGATAAAAGTTGTTTACCGTTACCTCTGTTTGTATGGTTTTGTTTGGCTCCTGGAATTCAGCTGTGTTTACCCCGAACGCGCATGTTAGCCACTTCTGTTCTGACCAGAGAAACCGGGATACACGACAAGGTCGGACGTCTGTTTATTATCGGAAAGCCGGCCGAGTGACGTGACGTTACGGTAAACGATCCCCGAAATCTCCACTTTGGGAGGAACCCCCACCCGCACCCCACCCCCTGCCCCGCCACCATCCCGAAAGGAGCCGCGGTGGCCAAGCGCACCCCCACGACGGCGCTCGCATTTGTTCTCCCCCCCGTCCTTGGGCGGGGGTGGGGGGGGCTGCTCCAAGCAGCTGCAGGACCCGTATAGGGGATTCAATTTCTCTTTGCTCAAGGACACTTCAGTAGGTGGGAGTGCTGATGTTTGGGGACGGGGCACAAACTGTATGTAAAGTATGAATATCTGCTGTATGTTCCTCAGTATGTCCGTAGCCTTCTCTTCTTATCGATTAGCTTTAAATTGATTGATTTCTAATCCTGCACATGTTGAACGCTGCCATCAGTACACTACCTGTATTGTCCCGAATCAAAACAGTTTTCTCAGTCTCCCAGTGTCGTACAGTAATGACAGAGCGGAGTCGTTTCGCATCGTCTCATCCGACCGCTGAGGGAAAACAGAATTCGTCTGACTTTCGTATGAGAATAACTGGCAGCAGATATAATGAGCACATTGTTCTGATTCTCTCATATTCATAAGATAATCTCCTGCTGGCCGAGCAACAGAGCCGCCGTGTCCCTGACGCCTTCTCTCTCCGACCCTCCGCCCGTCGACACCCTCTTTGCTCAGATTCTTCATGTTTGGATTTTATTTTATTCTTTTTTCTGTCGCTCGGCTCTGTGTTAAGAGAGGTCTCCGGTGGCGGCCATCTAAATGTTTTTTATTATCTGTTATGAATCCCCGGCCCCCACGGTACGCCGGCTCAGGCGTCTCAACGTCTTTCCCCCAGCTGAGAACACAGGCAGGCTTGTGTACGTTTTTATTTGTGTGTCACAGCTGATGCGTTGGCTCAGGTCGTCCTCAGGTGCTCTCTGACTTCACACTGTAAACATACACATTGTACCTGCAGGTCATTAAGAGCTCAGGGCGCGTCCCTTAAAGATGCCCCCGCTCCTGTTGATGTTTGCAGCACAGATCAGCCAGTTCATTGTGCCATTTAAGGAAGGATTATAAAGGGCAGCTGAAGCGAGGCAGATGTCTGAATCTCTTTTTTCAGGTTTTTCTGCATTGCAGCATGTTTTCATCTGCTATTGATTTAAATCTACCACCCCCCCCGGCCCCAGAGGGGGGCCCAGCGAGCCCCGTTTCGTCATTCACGCTGAGAGAAAAGAAACAGTTCCTTTTTCTCTTTTCTTTCTCTTTTTTTTTTTTTTTTGCTGAAAATAGAAGCTCCTCGCTCAGATTCCACAGACCAGCTTGCTCAGCGCTCTGCACCTTAAAATAGACACCTCGCTGCGGAGATTAAATCTGTGCGCGTCCGAGACCCCGGGAAGGGCACCGGAAAGATCCGGTTCCAGAGACACCGAGTCCGTTTTGGACGTGTCCTGGTGCGGTGCGACCCAGACCGGTGGCTTTAGGAGACGTTCGGTTGAATTAAATGCAGCGGGAGCGTTGGGACTGAACCGGGTATGAATTGGTTCAGCGTGGATCTGCAGGAGACAAGTCATGTACAATAAGTCGCCATGTGTCTAAAGTCCAAATTGGAGCCTTAATGGCGCTCACATGTTACTGTGCCCCCCCCCAGCAGCTTTCTGTAGCACAAAGAAGAGTTTTAACCCCGTCAGTTAAGGAAATCCTCCGTGTTCAGGTCCGTCACGTGGATGGAAATTCGTGTCTGTCCTGGCGACAGAGGCAATTTCTCCTTCACTTCTGTTTAGCGTGAAGTTAAAAGTGTTTTTCTTGTCCTCTCCCATCCCCAGGTTCTCCGTCCCTGAGCGGCACGGGCACCGTGACGGTCCTGGTGGACGACGTCAACGACAACGTCCCCGTCTTCACCTCCTCCACCTTCCACACCACCGTCGCCGAGGACGCCCCCACGGGGACGGACGTGCTGCTGGTCAACAGCTCGGACGCCGACGTGGGCGTCAACGGCGTCGTGAGGTACGGACGGAGACGCCTCTGCGCTCCCGCGGTTCATTTTCACGTCTTTTCCAAATGCTCATTTCATTTTTAGGGAACGTGGCCATTTCTGTTCTGTCTGTGAGAACCTTTTTTTTTTTCCTCGATCCTCATAAAAGACAAGCTTCATTTCTTAAGATTTCTGTTTATGGCGTTTTTCTTTTGACCCACTTATGTGGGTTGTTTTATATATTTTTCTTGTGGAAGGGCTTGTTTTTATGCTTTAATTAAAGAGTTGCGAGAGAGATGTGGCGACACACAACAAATGTTTGTTGTACTTGGCTGGAGCACTAACATAGATCCGATCGACTCACTGTGACCGTTCGAGTCAGAAAATGTTTCGACTGGTTTTATTATAAGAGATCCACAAGAAATGGAAATAATAAAATGATGATATCCTCAAATCACCAAATGCAACATCTGTAAATAGACGAAATTGCGTAATTTCTTTAAATAAAACCAAAACAAATCTCCTCTTTGGATGTGCTTCCACTCTAAGTGACAGGTGGAAGACAAATTACAAAAATAACTTCGTAGTTTGATGCATTTTTTTCCAGGTGCCTCTGTGGAGAACAGGAGATAAAGTGCACCGAAGGTTTATTATTGAATTTTACAGACGGAGTAAAAATCTCTTCTGCACATAAGACTAATTATTTTCATTCGATCCAGCAGAGAGGCTTTGCACAGGTCCGGCTGCTGCTGCAACTAATCAGGTCCGTCTTGGTTTGCTTTGATTCCCATGTGTGAAAATACCCTTCCTGGACTCCACCGGACCGGCTTTTGGCTCGGCCCGCGGCCTCGGCGAGACGTTTTACCTCATCGCCAGCTTTGTGAAATTCCAGGCCGATGTTGCAATTGATGACAGGAGATTAGGCGGACGGTGTGGAGTTGTAGTCAACACCCCAAGTCATTGTTTGGGCTGTTATTCTCAAGCTGGAGAGCAGCTTTTTCACACTCACAGCCCCTCCACCCCCGCCAAACCCCCACCCCTCACCCCCACCTCCACCCCTCCCACCATGGGGCAGCTTTTAAGAGCTTCTGGCCGGTCTCTCTCAAGCCGGACGCTCACTCAAGTCCGACCCCTCCTCTCTTCCTCGGTAACCCCACTGGGTACACATTTAGGGTGGGGGGGGCCCCAGTGCGCTCCAGTTTCCCAAACACACAGTAATGAGGATGTTAATTGCCCATGGCAGTGCGAGTTGTGCCCATCGGGGGTTCCAGGGGGGGTCCGAGGCCCTTAATGGACACCAGGGCCGGTTACCTCCAGTTAATAGTTTTAATTCTCACAGCCCATTAAGTGTGAGACCCGGAACCTGGTCCCGGTCCTGGACTTGTCTCTGCACAGCGTCCAGACCACGAGCATCTGTGGACAGTTTGTGTTGCTGATAATGTCCAAATGCCCGTCCCAGAGCTGTGCACGTCTTTCTGCAATTTGTCAACCCACCTCTGAAAGGGGGGATCCTTTTTGCAAGAAGCCTTTTCAAAATATGCACTGGTGTGTACATGTACGTGTCAGTTTACGTTTGTGTCCGGATGCTGCAGACTCCTGAGAAACGGGGAGAAACATGACAAAATAGTTTGAAAGCAAAACAGTGTGCCTGCAGTTATGTTCTTTATCTTTTGTTTATGTGTATTGGATGTGATTTATATATTTAAAGCTGTTAATTCTCTTCTTTTTTTATGTAGTGTGTTCCACAGTAATGTAAATCAGACGGAACGAGATCAATCAAGTAAAGGGTTCTGGAGTTCTCCGGGTTCGGTCTGAACCGCAGGGTTCTCTCCGCGTGCAGCCGAGCAGAAAACAGTGGCTGCGTTTGATAGAACTTGAAGCCCGGGCGCCTCAGTCGGTTAACTCGCCGATTTGATGTCACCCCAGCACAATATGGTGACCATTACCGAGCGCAGCGCTGCATGCCTTCCTGAAAAACATCAGCCTCGCGTGGAGCTGGAAACAGTGCCCTCTATAGGCCGCACTGCGAACCGAGCGCCTCGGGTTAGACACTGTCGCAGGGGGAGTGAGTCACATCTCTGCACAGCCAGGGTTTGCATGAGAGGCAGCTATGATAACACATAACACGTCACCTCATCGCAACACAAGATGTGCCGGTGCCTCCACAGCCACTGAATAAAAAGTACAAGTGGTGGAAGACTCCCTCACCCTCTCATTTGAAGCAAAACAACATATGCTACTGCAGTGAAGATCCCGCTCTCCTGATCTTTTCTGGATTCTCTTTCTCCGCAATGGAAACTGGAATTTCCACTGGCAGAGACAGGAGAAGAGAGTACGGATTTGCAGCAGACCGAAGTATTGCAAATTAGTGTCTCTGCGTTCTGTCAGACATGGTTCATTATAGTCAGGAGTACAAACAAAAGTGGAAATTACTATAACAAATTAGTATTTTAAAACTTTTTTTTTGTAGTTTGGGAAATTCATTGAAAACAACTCTTTATTCTTTTTTTCCCCATCTTCCCTACAGCTACAGCCTGAGCGGTGGACACGGGCAGTTTTCTATCAACCCTGCTACGGGACAGATTATTACCAGCTCCCTGCTGGACCGAGAAGAGCGGGCTAATTACCAGCTGCTGGTGGTGGCCACCGACGGAGGGCAGCCCGAGGGCCTGTCCAGCTCCGCCACCGTGTCCGTGACGGTGGCGGACATCAACGACAACCCCCCGCGCTTCCACCACCACCCCTACGTCACCCACATCCCCGCCTCCACCGCAGCAGGTAGGTGCCTTAGAAGGGCACTGAAAAAAATCTGTGTAATTAGCTCTTATACAGGCTTTAACTGAAATGAGTTATTCTCATTCGTGTCCTCAGGGTCCCTGGTCTTCGCCGTTACGGTCACCGATGAGGACGCGGGTTCCAACGCCCAGCTGCACTACTCCCTGATGGGGCGCAACTCTGAGAAATTCAAGATCGACCCCGTCCGAGGGGCCATCACCGCCAACGAGAAGCTGACGGGCAACTCGGAGGTCACCCTCACGGTTCGAGTGAAAGACGGCGGGGCCAATCCCAAAACGGACACGACGACGGTGACCGTCCGCTTCGTCACCGGGGGAAGCTTCCCCGTCATCAAGGTGAGGGAGCGCGCGTTCACGTTCCCCGAGAGCCAGCCGACGAACCACGTCGTCACCACGGTGACCGGGTCTTCCATGAGGGGCGGGCCACTGTCGTACTACATCGCCAGCGGCAACCTGGATAATGCTTTTCATATTGACCAGCTGTCAGGCGAGCTGTCCATCAGACACCCCCTGGATTATGAACACATTCAGAAGTACGTTCTCTGGGTTGAGGCCAGAGATCAGGGCTTCCCACCATATTCCTCTTACGAAAAAGTGGAAATAACTGTGCTGGACGTGAATGACAACCACCCGGTGTTTGATAAGGATCCTTTCCACGCTGAAATCCTGGAGAACCTCTCGCCTCAGCGGGTGCTGATGGTCTCCGCTGTGGATCTGGACAGCGGGCCCAACGGGCAGCTGGAGTACGCCCTCACCGACGGCAACAAAGAGAACAGTTTCAGCATTAATCGAGCGACCGGGGAAATACGAACCACGAGGCCGCTGGACCGGGAGAAGGCGGCACAGTACGCCTTGAAAGTCAAAGCCACCGACCGGGGGTTGCCGCCCAAAAACACAGTGGTCAAAGTGCTGATCAGCGTGCTGGACGTGAACGACAACGCCCCCAGGTTTTCCAAAATCTTCAGCGCCACGGTGGCAGAAAACGCCCCCGTGGGCTACACCGTCACCAGGGTCACCACCACAGACGAGGACGCCGGCTCGAACGCGGTCAGCCGATATTCAATTACAGACAACAGCCTTCCGTTCAACATCAACCCGAACACGGGAGACATCACTGTCAGCAGGCCGCTCAACAGAGAAGACACCGATCACTACATCGTCAAAGTGTCCGCCCACGACTCCGGCTGGACCGTGAGCACAGACGTCACCGTATTCGTAACGGACATTAACGACAACGCCCCCAGGTTCAGTCGTCCCTCTTACTACCTGGACTACCCTGAGCTCACAGAGGTGGGCTCCCTGGTCACGCGGGTGTCGGCCACGGATCCCGACGAAGGCTTCAATGGCAAAATCTTCTATTTTATCCGCTCCCAGTCGGAGTATTTCAGAATCAACGCGAGCTCCGGGGAGATATTTGTGAAGCAGCAGCTAAAATACCAGAACTCGACAGGTGCCAGCAGTATAAATATAAATCGTCACAGCTTCATCGTCACGGCCTCAGACCGGGCGGTCAAGCCTTTGATGAGTGAGACGACGGTAATCGTGAACATCGTGGACAGTAATGACAATCCTCCAGAGTTCGACTCGCCTGCTTACTTCACACCTGTCACCAAGAGTGTAAAAGTCGGCACCAGGCTGATCCAGGTTGTGGCTCGAGACAAGAAAGACTTTGGCCTTAATTCTGAGGTGGAGTACGTCATAACAGGTGGAAACAGCTCGAGTAAATTCAGATTAGATAAAACGAGCGGGTGGATCACCGTTGCCTCCTCTCTTACGTCCGACATGAAAAAAGTTTTCCTCATCGACGTCACAGCGAGCGACAGGGGAAATCCTCCTCTGTCGGCACGGACGTCGGTGCGAGTTGCAGTCACGGAGGAGAACCACCACACGCCCGAGTTCTCACAAAGCCAAATCTCAGCCACCGTACCTGAAAGCCTCGTTGTGGGAACCGCAATAAGGACCCTGTCTGCCAGAGACAAAGACAAAGAAATGAACGGCCTTATTACTTACAGTGTTACGTCAGGCAACGACAAGGGTCTGTTTGCGCTCAATAGTAAAACGGGAGTGTTGTCCTTAGCTCAGCCTCTGGACTTTGAAGAGAAACAACAACACGAGCTCAAAGTTTCAGCCACCGACGGCGGCTGGATCGCAAAAACAAGCTACGTCTCCGTCACGGTGCACGTCACCGATGTGAACGACAACCCTCCCGTGTTTGATCCAGACGAGTACTTCCCCGCCGTGCAGGAGAACGTCCCCAGCGGCACCACGGTGGTCAAAATTAACGCAACGGACCGCGATTCGGGAGCTAACGCCGTCATGGCTTACGTGATACAGTCATCAGACAGCGACCTCTTTGTCATCGACCCGAACACTGGCACCATCACCACCCAGGGCTTCTTGGATTACGAGGCTAAGCAGGTCTACCATTTAACAGTGAAGGCCTTCAACGTCCCAGACGAGGAGCGCTGCAGCTTCGCCAACGTCAACATTCAGCTCAAGGGAGCCAATGAATACGTACCCCGCTTTGTCTCCAAACAGTACTACTTTGAAATCTCTGAAGCCGCTCCAAAAGGCACAGTGGTCGGGGAAGTGTTCGCCAGCGATCGAGACCAAGGAGATGATGGAGTGGTTTACTACCTCATTTTCGGGAACAGCAGAAAGAAAGGGTTTGGCATCAACAGGAAAACGGGCCAGATATATGTCACAGGTACTTTAGACCGTGAGAAAGAGGAAAAGATTTCACTGAAGGTGTTGGCCAAGAACGCCGGGAGCATCCGCGGGGCAGATATTGACGAAGTGTTCGTGAACATCACCATTCTCGATGCCAACGACCCGCCCGTTTTCACCCAGGAACTGTACGATGTGCAGGTTAGTGAAGGTCTCTTGCCAGGTGGTCTGGTTACCTTCGTGAGCGCCGACGACTCAGACTCCGTCCCGAGCTGGAGCAGGTTCTCTTACTCCATCGCTCCTGAGTTTGATAAGAATGTTTTCACTATCAACCCTAAAACCGGCCAAGTGTCTGTGGCTGCAGAGCTGGACAGAGAAACCACTCCTGTGTATAACCTCACCATTCTGGCCGTGGATACCGGCACGCCTCCTGCGACTGGAAGCGCCACCGTGATTGTGAATCTGGAAGATATCAACGACAACGGCCCAACTTTGACAACCGCATACGCTGAAGTAATGGAGAACCAAAGGGCCGGCACTGCGGTCACGACGCTAACGGCCTCTGACCCAGATCTCCCGCCCAACCAGGGCCCTTTCTTATACAACCTCCTCAGTTCTGGCTCCGCTAACAGCTACTTCAGCCTCAGCTCGGCCGGAGTGCTGACTACCAGCCGGGAGATCGACAGAGAACAGATCAGCGACTTTTACCTCTCTGTTGTGATCAAGGACTCCGGTGTGCCTCAAATGTCGTCCACAGGAACAATCCACGTGAAAATAAACGACCAGAACGACAACCCCTCCGAACCGAGGTCCATGGAGATCTTCGTCCACTACTTTGGGAACATGTTTCCTGGAGGTTCCTTGGGAGATGTCAAACCCCAAGACCCCGATATTCAGGATAGGTTCCACTGCTCCCTCATTCCCCCGTCCTCTGGTCTGTTTAATATCCCAACCGGAACGTGCAACCTCAATTCCAAAGCCCGCTCAACAGATGGAACCTTTGAACTGACCGTACGCAGCAGCGACGGCGTCCACGGTTCAGTCAGCAACACAGCCAGAGTCCTCTTCATGGGCTTCACCAATGCCACGGTGGACAACAGCATACTGATCCGACTCAACTCTCAAGGAGTCAAAGACTTCCTGACGAACCACTACCTCAGCTTCTTGCGCATTGCCAACTCTCAGCTGGCGGGACTTGGCACAGGGGTGCTGCTTTATGGAGCGTTCGAGCTCAACAATCAGACTTTCCTGATGGCGGCTGTGAAACGGGGCCACGGACAATATGTGAACCCCAGCGGCGTGGCCACATTCTTCCAGAGTATCAAAGACATTTTATATAGACAGAGCGGGGTGCAAATAGATGCGGTGGACCATGATCCGTGCACGCACAACCCGTGCCAGAACGGAGGCAGCTGCAAGAGGCGTCTCAGTGTCGGGCCCGACATGAAAACGGAAGAAAGCGTCCCCGTCATCCTCGTCTCCAACCACCCCCTGCAGCCCTACGCCTGCAGCTGCAGGCCAGGGTACGCCGGCGCCCTGTGCGAGACCGACATCGACGAGTGCCAGCCGTCGCCCTGCCACAACGGCGGCACCTGCCACAACCTGGTGGGAGGTTTCTCCTGCACCTGTCCCGAGGGATTCACGGGGATGGCCTGCGAGCGGGATGTCAACGAATGCCTGTCCAATCCCTGCAAGAACGGAGCGCTGTGCCAGAACTTCCCCGGTGGCTTCAACTGCCTCTGCAAGTCTGGCTTTGCAGGTACGACGCACGCACGTCTGACCGCACAGTCACTCATGTTGGGCTGATAAAAAAAGAACAACATGTGGCCAGACGCACACTGACACACACACAATAAAGTAGTCGCAGAACAAGCTTTAGGTCCAAGGAAAATATTTGCCTCTGAGTGTTTCCAGAAGGTGTCATAGCTATGGCGTACGAGCGGGGATGCCAGAAACAGTTTGGTTTTAGGATTACTTGTTGGGGGGTATCTGCCGTGATGCGTATCGGCCTGCCATGTTTGCTTTAATAAAAAGGATGATGCGGAGCTGACCCCAGTCTGGACTGGAGCGTGGACTCCACGCACAGTTCACCGGTATCGCATTTGTTTGTGCACGCAGCTGTGACCACACACAGATAGATGTCTAATCCAACTGTACACAGACGGATTTCTTAATCAAGGATTTCTCATTTGGCTCTGTTTTGAGTTGCATGACAAATGAGCCGCCTTATAAAAGATCCAATCGGGCCTTTTAGTCGGGAGATGTAATGAATACACTCCATTATTACCCTTGATAAAAGGGGAGTGGATTTTAAGTGGAATTACCAAGAGCAGTCGTCGAAATCCTGTATGTTGTCCAGCTGCCGACTGCAGCATCTGAAAGACATTTCCAAAGAGGGCCGCGGCAAGCGATTTGCCTCAAGTCGAGTCATTACTGTCCCTTTTTATTATGACGATAAAAAATGAGCGCAGATCTTTAGGTTTCATCAAGATAAATGACTCTCCTGAAGAAATGCACCTATTGACTTACAGTAGTTTGTATGCCCTCGCCATGAACCCTCAACTTCCTGTTTTCCCCTCCTGGTTTTTGGCAGTCGAATCCATCTCCATTAAGCAACTTGTCTCGGGATTTACAGCCTCAAATGCATTTGCAGAAGTTCGTTGTCAGTCTTTTTCGCATTGCACCATGCCTGAATCATTTATCGTCTCGCCCCAGTCTGTTATTTTTATTATGATTGTCACGTTCCTCGTCATGACGTTAAACCGTTCAGCTCATTTGGATGTTCACTGTTTTGTCTTTCTGCACTGCAAAAAAAAAAAAAGACAGCCTCATCCAAACCTAATTTGATTTTGCAATGAGTTTGAAAATAGTCTTAGGGAAGAACCTGCCAGCTGAGTGAGATCATTTCCCTATGAAAGTTTCAAGATGTTGCTTTGGATCAAATGATGTCATCTTTTGACAAGCGATCCCAAATAGCATCTCATATTTCAAGAAATTTCTCCAAAAAAATAAGTGCAACTGCACTGAAACAGGTGAAATCGCACCTTCAAATCATATATTTTAACGGCAGTTTGAGCAGAAGATGTCACTTGGAGGCTCACTGCGAGGTTGAAACGATTTATTTGAGCCCAGATTTTTTGGGGATTTTTTTTTTTTGCAGTGCATTTCTCAGCTGTGAGGTGATGAAAGGCCTGCATGACTTGGCCTGCGGGGGGAGAGCGAACTGCGTTCCCCCTGAGGTTTTCCTGTGTTGTCTGCCACCCCATCCATTTTAATTTGTGTTGTTCTGTGAACCCAGGCAAAACGTGTGATTCCATCATCAATCACTGTGAGTGTAACCCTTGTTTTAACGGTGGATCCTGTCAGAATCGGGTGGATGGATATTACTGTCATTGTCCATTTGGTAAGTAATGGTAGGAAACTTTTTTTTTCTTGGGGTATTAGCGAGCTCCTCCCTAAAGAAAAGAAAGTTATTCCGTGATTTCCTAAGCAAATGTGGACGCTGTCATTTCATTTAGTGTCTCCATTTTTCATGCCTCGCATCGCTGCCATCTTTAATGAGCCGCCGCTTTTGTTAAAAACTCTTTGAAGATGCCTGATTATGGCCTGACAGCGATAACAAAGCTGTGATATCTGCTAAAATATCGCTCGGCGAAGATTCCATTTTATCCGCGGATATTTTTATCGCAGCGGCACCGTGAATCATTCGTTGGCTTCCTCCCTGATTCCTCTTCTGGTCTGGTTTGGTCCCTCAGGGGTTTTCGGCAAACACTGCGAGCTGAACAGCTACGGCTTCGAGGAGCTCTCCTACATGGAGTTTCCGTCCCTGGATCCCAACAACAACTACATATACATTAAGTTTGCTACCCTGAAGAGCAACGCGCTACTTATGTACAACCACGACAACCAGACCGGAGACAAGGCGGAGTTCCTGGCTCTGGAGATCTTCGAGGGTCGGATGCGATTCTCTTTCAACCTCGGAAGTGGAACCTATAAACTGATGACCATGATAAAAGTTGCAGACGGGCAGTTCCACACGGTCATCGCCAGGAGAGCCGGCATGGTAGGAACACTTCCCTTTTTTTAGGGCAGACATCAGCTCACATGTGAAAGTGTTTTTCATCATGCATTCTTGGGAAACGGTGGATTGGATGCCTCAGTAATTCTTATGGGTCCGGTTGCAGAAACACTGAGAAAAGCGGTGTGGACCTCGCGCTGCACATTCAACAGCACTTATGTGCTGGGCTGCAGAGAGCTGCATCCAAATTTGGCCTCATATTCCTTTTTGCACCATCAGATGATAATTAAACTCCCCCCAAACCACGGGTCGCTCAGCTTATGGCTTTCCTGGTTTGTAATTATATTTTATTGCCCGTTGTGATTTACAATAAGAGGATCCAAAATGGCCCCGAAGGTTGAAATTCTGTCTCCCGTGCCTCTGAATGAGAGGCTTCTCCCTGCCAGCAATGCAGTGGCAAGGAAAGAGGGGAAAAAAAGCCAGCGAGCCCCGACCAGGCCCTGTCAAACCTCCTATAATGTAGCTCTCCTGCTGGACTTCAAATCTGTCATTTCTCACCGTGCGCCGGGAGTTTCACAGGAAGCTGGTAAAATCATTAAATTGTCAATTTTGAGATGGTGCAGAGTGACGGGATGGAAAGGAATTCGGCGCGCACGTCGAGAGCCGTGCCGTGTGAACGCCACGCCGAGGTGGTCGCGTTGCAGAAGAACGAGAGGAGAAAGAGTGTGTGTGTGTGTTTGTGTGTGCGAGCGAGCGCGCGACCTGTAGCGCCAACTCCCTCAGGCGATGTAAACTGAACCCATGTTTGCAAAAGGTGCTGCGGGTCATTCCGGCGGTCAGGGTTTTCGGTTCCCGCACCCGAAGTCGGAGTCGGGACGTCAGACGCGGACGGAAACCACGGACACCGCGTGATCGCAACACATGCAGGAACTGAGGGTTCACATGCTGCGACAGCGTCGCCTCCTGAATCGCTTTCACTGTCCACTACAATAACACATGCAAACATGGAGGGTTTTTAAAGATATGCAGCTGCCAGCTGCGATATAGACGAAAACACCCGTATTGGACCCGTCTCCCTGCGCCTCTCAAATATACAAGCGCTATAATGAGGGAATTTCTCACATAAAATATTCCGATGTTTGTTTTTTAAAAGGTCAGTTCAACGTTCTTTTTCTTTTCTGAACTGTTTTTCACATTCAACAGTTCCCAGTGAAAACTGTAAAAGCTGCACCGCAGTGACTGGGTTATGGATACTGGATTATTTTGAGGTTTGGCCAGTTTCATCCTAATCAGAAGCAGCCTTACCCTCTGTCTCACGTCACAAACACGCCGCTATGCGTCACGCATCCGACGCACCAGCCGTTTCCCTGAGGGTTTTAAATGTAAGGTGACTCTCCATGTATGAGGGTGGAGTCTTAAAAAAGAAATGACACCTGACACCTCCAGGTATACCACATGACACATTAATGATAATTACATGTAACTGAAAATGATGTCAGCTGGAAACGTCTGAGCTCTGAGTGTTCAGCACAAACAACACCAAAGAAGTTCGGGGATGAGGTTTGTCGGATGCGGATTGGCTGCGGCTGATCATCGAGGCTTTTGATTAGTCGAGTTATAAACGGGCCACAGACGTCGCTCGGTGCCCCCCGTTACATTAGTTACGGATGAAACGGTGATCCGCGGTGGCGTTTGCTTTCACGTTTCAGCGCCGGCCAGACTCCAAAACACTCCTCGTCTTTCCGTGTTACATTCGGCATTGATTTCCAAAGGGAGGGGTGGAGGTGGGGGTGGGGGTTCTCCGCGGTGGCGTAACAGCGAGCGCGGCTGCTGCTGCCTTTGATCACAGTTAATAAAACGTCCATGTGGTTCTTTACGGCGCTTCAGAGGGAGCGAGAGTCACGAAATGCGCCCGACTGTTGCTCGCCCTTGTTTGAGGCGCACTCGGCCGGGGTCGCGCCCTCCGCCCATGATTTGCGCAACAGATCCGCGCCCGGGTTCGGCCCGTGTTGACTCAAGATCCAGGAGAGGCGGAGCGTGATGCCCCCCCCCCCTCGGTTTTTCAACACTTTCACACACTTTTCCGGACGGTTTCCTCACCAGCTCATTTCTTTTCTTCCTCGCGAGGTCGTTCCCTCTCGGGGCACAGAGAGCGACTCACATCTGGGCGAAAGATTTACCGCCGTTAACGGGAAAGAGGAAATGTTTGCTGTAACGTATGGCATTTTCATGCCACTCTCCCGTCAGCCGCCGTGACGGAATGATGGAAAGTGACCGGCCTGCGTGCCTCGTGGCCGACAAAAGCTCGCGCCGAACGTCGAACATGACTTAGTTACATAAATACTCGGTGACAAATGGACGGGCGGAACCAGAATCCCGGCGCGAAAGTCATGCCCGCGGCCCGTGAGAAGATATTTAGCCTGACACGCTCTCATGGGATTTCGGGTCGAAAAGATGTGCGCACAATAAAAGTCGTGTTCGGGCGGGGAGCCGCGTTGCAAACAAGACGCCCGAGGAGGATTTCTTTTTTTTTGCCCGTCGAAGCCTCAGAAAATAAGCACTAACAGGCACGCGGCGTCCTGATTTGTCAGTATCGTTCAGCGAGGAAAGCCACAGAGCGAAGTTTAACTCAGCCACTTCCATCTTTATTGGACCTTTAAAGGAACCGTTTGACAGTTCTGCCAGAACGTAACCCCTGTAAAACGCCAAGTGTTTGTTTTACTCTTCGCACGGACCAGATACGCTGCGTTACTTACTGAGCTTTAGCGTTGCATCGAGGTAACTGTTTCATGTTTACTGCCCCGATATGGGCCAATAAACAGAGACAGATTACAGATTACAGATTAGATGAAGCTGTAGGTGGTGACTGCAGGATTAAATTAA